>JBBPBS010000271.1:6023-26404 GCA_037974835.1 Cicer judaicum
CATTAATAAGGTATGGCTATTATAGATGTAATATTCATTATAATTAAAATAATTTTATTATTTAACTTATACAAAATTTACACAAATGTAGTTAGAATGAGACATATATAAAAGAATTTTAAATTGACATCACATATATATAATTTTATAATTTATATATAAAAGTGAATGAAATAAATTTTTTGTTTATTCATAATGGAACTCTTAAAATAATAAAGTTTTGACTACTGTGGAGTTCAATTTTTTTAAATATTCTAGAAAATAGTTCACCTTTATATGTATGATTGTATGTATTATTATTATTATTATTATTATTATTATTATTATTATTATTATTTACAAAAAGGATTGATATTGATTTATTCAAAATGTAATATACATCAATGCAATAATAATTAAATTTGCTAAAAATAAATTGGATGAATTGACAAATAAACTCGCAACACTTAAGTTAATAGTGTAAGACGACTACATAACATAAAACCACAAAATGTCTACAAATATGGTAAAATTCAAGTGTTCAAAATACTTATCTCTTCAAACATATAACATTGACAACACCAAATACATTGATTGAAATCTATAATCGATCAAAGCTACTATAGCAACCTGAATCATAATAAACAACACACTAAAAATAGGGGGGGGAAAATACGACATCAAGACGGTAAGATTAAAAAACGTCGCATGCAGATGACAAAATCACAACAAAACAAAATAAAAATTAAATTTGTGTGAAAATCACCAAATTAAATAAAAAAAAGGAAAAAAAATGATTTAGAAAATGGTTATAGATTAAAAATGACCTTAAATCACCCTTCTCTAATGAAGGAAGAAGAAGATAACATAAAATCAAAAAATAAATTTATTCTTATATTCAACTACACAATAAATCATAAAATGATGAATAATTAAATTATGATTAATATGAGATTTTTTAAGTGTCACCTTAAATGGTTTTTAAACCATGAATAAACCATTATAAGAGAAGCAAAGAGTATACTGAAATCAATAAAATTAACACCAATGATACATTGAAAGAATAATACAATAAAAGATAATTCTTCAAACAATACTTAAAGAATTTAAAGTTACAACTTTAAATTCTTTAAGTAGTTCGAAAAATTATCTTTTGTTTTATTTCACAAGTGAACATTTAATTAACAAGACAACATATAATTTATCATTACAAGTTATGTGTATAATATTTGGTGTTAAAATTAACAAAATGGAGCCGAAAGTAATTTTACAGAATAAAATAATTATTATTACTATTATAAGATAGAATTTACAAAGAATTTTTTTTATAGATTCAAATCTTGAATATTTATTGTTTAAAAAATAATGTAAGATTCTCACAATATAGGAAATAGGAACGATTCATCCTATTTTTTTTAATCAACATTTTACAACAAACAATATCTTTCTATTGATTTTCAAATTCAATTTCAATAAATATGGTCGCTCAACAACAACAATTATAAGCCCCTATATCATTTCGATAACCATCAACCCAATTTAAAATTTGAGACGAAATTTTGGTGTAAAAAAAAATTTTGCAAGCAAGCAACCGATAACAATAAGCAATGATATATTTTATATTCTTTAATTGATTGTCATAAAAATTGTATTAAGAAAAATCCAAAACAATTTGAAAAACCACTCGATGGTAGAAATATTTTCGGTTTGAGATTTTAGGGCTTCATAACATAAGACTTAGTTTTGTGTACTACAACCAAATAAATATGGAGCTTCACGTAAAAAGCAGACTACCGAAAAGTAACCGATAGACACACATTTTATGTATGTGTATGTTAAACGTCACCTTCAAAAATAGTTGTATCTAATTGAAATTTTTTCTAATCATTGGATAAAAGAGTTGGAAGCTCTTATATTTTATCTTTGTTGTATTAATTTTGTTATAAAATCATGGAGTAGAATATTTTAGTTATGCCAAATTAATTTTATAGAGCTATTTTAAGTTGTGATACTTATTCTTTTGCAAAACAGATATCAACATATTTTTTTAACTAAAAAATAGAGCAACACATGGTTCATTCATTATTCTATAGTTTTTCTTTCATTTAATTATTTTATTCAATTTTTAGATTATTTCATTTGGGAAGTTTGATCAGACATGTCATCTTCAAATGTTGATTGAAAGCCAAGAGATGGTTTGAAATTTGACAATATAGATGTGGCTTATCAATTTTGGCTTACATATAGTGCACATGCCGGTTTTGGAGTTAGAAAACGTTATGAAAACAAGAACAAAGATGACACTATATCATCATATAGATTTTTTTGTTTCAAGGAAGGAGTACGGAAGATAGACAAAAGAGAGGCTTTTGTTAAAATCCATAGAGCCGAGACTAGAACATATTGCAAAACAAGGATTTTACTTGTACGCAAAAAGGGAAATTTTGTCATCCATGATTTTGTAGAGGACCATAATCATCCTCTACAACCTCCAGAGACAACACACATGCTTGCATCACATAGAAAGATAATTGAAGTCCAAGCATATGAGATTGATTTGGCTGATTATTCTAGACTAAGGCAAAAGTCAACATTTCAACTTATGAGCACACATGCAGGACATATAGCTAATCTTAGATTTACACGGTTGGATGTAAAAAATTACCTCAGTGCATGAAGACAAAGAAGTATGATGTACGGCGATGTTGGTTGTCTTTCACAATATTTTCAACAACAATTGTTGGATAATCCATCTTTTTTCACGCATACCAAATCGATATAGAAGAACAAATCACAAATGTGTTTTGGTATGATGCAAATATGGTGTTGGATTACGGGTAATTTGGCGACATTGTGTCATTGGACACTACATATTGTATCAATCATGCTAATAGACCACTTGCTTTATTTTCCGGTTTCAACCACTATAGGATTCGATCATGTTCAGTGCAACACTATTGTATGATGAGACAATTGAGACATTTAAGTGGTTGTTTTATACATTCTTACAAGCACACAACCATAACAAACCAAGGATTGTTTTCAGTGACCAAGATCAAGCAATGGCCAGGGCACTGGCTGAAGTGATGCCCAAAAATCACAATGGTTTATGCACATGGCACTTGTTACAAAATAGAATTAAACACCTTGGGAACTTATTGAAGGGAGGAAGTTATCTTTTAATAGATTTCAAGAAATGCATGTATGATATTGACATTGAAGCAGTTTTGAAACTGCTTGTACAAACTTAATTGGGTCAAGTCAGTCCATGCCATTAAAAAAAATGGGTTGCTAGTTACATGAAGGGAGCATCCACTCTTGCCTTGCACAATACCCAAATAAGTGAAAGCTTGAATTCTCACTTCAAATATGGTATGAAACCAAATATTAATATTATACAATTCATCAAGCACTTTGAACCGGTTGTTGAGGAGAAGAGAAGCAACTAATTGAGTTGTGAGTTTGAGTTCTCACATAAGTTTGCAAGGTTAAGATACAAGTTGTCACCAATACTGATACAAATGGAAAAAGTATACTCACACACATTGTATTTGAGTTGTTTCAAAATGAGTTTAAGTTATTCTTAGCTTTATCGATATTAAAGAGAAATGAGTCTCACTCTTTATGTCAATACGTTATCATTATGGTCAACCATGAATGATTTTGGTAAGTGTCATTCAATCATACTACAACCTCCAAAGTTATCACAAACATAGAAGTTTAGACAAATTGTCTCTAAATTCGTTAGAGCGGCAGCCGAGGCATCTCCTTGTGAAGAACATCTTAAGATTGTTGATAATTATGTAGATGTCATGTGTAAGAAAATAATGGAATGTCACTCATAAGTCATAGACAATGACATTAATGAGAACCCGACATTTGTGAGTAATAATGTTATGCAACCAACGGGATTCAAGAAACTCCCTGACTTAAAGAGACATGTGCACAAGTGTCCTAAGAGTTTTATTGAAAAGAAAAAAGTTTCGGCTAGAAGGAAACCATGTAGTCAAGTATCGCAGGTATATAAGTCAATATATAGATCAATTTTTTAATTTTATATGCATTATGCTTAGTTTTAATTTAAAAAATTGTTTTAGGATAAACTAGGAGCAAGTCAAATGCTCGACGAAGTATCTTGTTCAGCACCTCCAACTTATGAGCCTCCACAAACACAAAAGGATCAATTCAGTTTCACAACATTTTTTATGGTAATTTTATTTGTGTTTGAAAATGGACTATATTTTCTTGTAAACTTATCATAATATTAATTAGTTTTTATTATTTTGTAGACACCCCTTGATGAGACAAACATTCATCATTATTAATGATGTTAATATATTAGTGTTCACTATTTTTAGGTACAATACTTTTCAATTGATGAATTTAGAGTTTTAAGCATTTAGTTCATGATGATATGTTGTGTAAAGAATGGGAAAATATAACACATACACTCCATATCTATTTTGCTTTATATTGTGTATCTTGTATTATTTTGTTATGATGCATAATTTTGCTTTAATGTTCACTGAATATCATTGTTGTATGATCGTGGTATGGTGCAAATCTATTTTGCTTTTTATAAATCATTTAATTAAATTGACAAGAAAATTATAACAAAAAAGAAATATTTTACAATAGAACCAACGATGTTGAATTCAATACCAAAAAAATTGTACACCTGCTCCTGGGCCATCTTAGTAAGTGTGGGATGACATAACTTCAAAAGAAACATTTGTTGAAGGGTATCCACAATTGTATACTTGGAAAATAGTTTCATGTTCATTTTAAATCCGGGAAACACAAAACAGAGGGAATCTTAAAGTATGTTCATTCCAATGTGTGGGGGCCTAACAAATAGCCCTTTATCGGCGGTTGTAAATATTTTGTGACTTTTACATATGATTTTTCACGCAAGGCTTGAGTCTATTTTCTCAAATATAAATCTATGTTTTTGCCAAGTTCAAGGTATGGAAAGCATATGTAGGAAATTAGATGACAAAAAATATCAAGTATTTGCAGACAGAGTACACTAACTCAAATTTCTAGAAATATGTGCGGAACACAAAATTTTGAAGCATTTTTTAGTTCGAAAGACACCACAACATAATAGTGTGGCAGAAAGAATAAAAAAGTCTCTAGCTGAAACGGAAACATGTCTTCGGTTAAATGTTAGACTCTCTAATGGTTTTGGGAAAACACTACTAACATGTTGTGTTATCTTATCAACATGTCACTAGGAGCTTCTTGGCAATTTAAGGATTTTTGGGTATAATATTTGGGAGCTTGTTTAAATTCCTCAAGGGAAAATAGCTGTAAGTTGCAAGTGGATGTACAAGAGAAAACCAACAATAATAGAAAAGTCACTGTAAAAGTTCAAGGTTGGTCTCGTAGTAAACTAAGTGTTCACAATAGAAGGTGATAAACTATGATGAGATTTTCTCTATGCTCTTAGAAATACTTTTATTAAGGCAATGTTAGTCTTAGAAGAGGAAGAATAATAATAACAAATTTTGTATTATTTATATATTTCACCTTGACTTTTTAAGTTTTGTTCGTTTCATTTTAGTTAAGTTATAAACGTGGACAATTTGACTCATCAAGTAGTTTTCATTCCCTTTTTGTCTCATAAGTTATAACATTAAAGATTTTGATCCCTTGAATTACAAAAATTAAACAATTTGGTATCTTAAGTTACAATATTAGATCCTTTTAGAAATCACCAAACTGTATAACATTTGGAATTTAAGAGACCAAAATACTTAATATTTGTAATTTAATACTTTGTTTGGGGGTGTGAAGGGGAGGGAAGAACTTTGGAGGGAGGAGAACATAGAAAAATAGAGAGAAAAATTCAACATTATTTAAGATAGTAATTTTGTAAAGAATAGTAAAAATGTATGATTAATATATTTTTAGTTTATAGAGTATTATCTCATTGAAATTATTTGACGAATTTGTTAAAGCCACCATACAACTTTTTAGTTCCACCAAATTGAAAGGATTTTGTATTACGAATGAAACTTAACTCCCCGAAGCTATCTCCTCTCTATCTTTTCATTTTTTTTTTTATTGAAGTTATTTTCTCCTCTCTCCTCCAAACTCGTAAACAAAGTTTAATAGACTAAAATAAAATAAAAATAATTTGGAGAACTAAAAGTGTCTATTATTTATAATATAAAGGACCAAAATAAAATAAACAAATTTAAAAAAAATTATAACAAAACTTAAAAATAACTTAAGAAATTAACAGTGTAATTTAGAAAAACAAAAATATATACCAAATCTCCATTTGTGTATTAAAGTAACATCACAAACAGACAAAATGAAAGCTTGATCATATATTTATACAACAAAAGTTTAACCATAAGATTCAATATCTAAGAAAAAATACAAATTGCCTCAAAAAATAAACTATAAAGTAGTACTAATAGGAAGAAATTCATGCATAAACCATTAAACCAAGAGTTGGTTCGTTTGATCTCGGTCAAACAACTCACAAGATTTTAAATGTGTGAATTCTGTATTTTTTTCACCGCATGAAATCCAAATACTTTATTTTTAAGTGTCCATGGCGTTATTATGAGAATGGAATTGCATAAGGAGGCCAATAAATATGAAACTCAATCTTATAAACAACAATAATACCCTTAAGATCAACAGGAGAAGAGGTAACATAGCCTTGTACAAACATGAAATCCTCAGTACCTCCAACTATAGGATGATCTGAAGCTTTAATATTGTTTGTCCCCCCAACAACAGAAATAGACCCTTTATAATTCTTCAGCCGAACACTAAACTTTGCAATTGAAATGCTCTAAAGTCCATCAAAACTAGATGTAATAGAAGTCCCTTCAGAAATTCCAACAAGTTTGGAAGATCTATTTGATGTTAATGTCAAAGAGTCTTGAAACACGAACAAAGTACCAAAAGGTGTTGTTGTTTGGGTTATTCCAGCTCCTCCTTCAATACCATTCACTATAATATACCCTGTTTTGTTTATTGTCTCATGTTGGTAAAGTGAAAAGTGGAGGAATTTTAAGTGTTTATGGTGATGATGAGAAGAGCTAGAAGTGGATTTAAATTGAATTATGGCTAAAAGTGAAATAATAACAATAGCATAGTTGTTTAACGAGGATGCCATAACTATGTTTTTTAATTGTTTTAGCTATGATTATGATTTGAACTAAAGAGGTGTCTCATTATATACATGTACAAAAAGTTGGTTGCAAATTTCTCTTTTATCATTGAACCAATAAAAAAGTTCTCTTTTTGATTCACATAATGTCATATATGAAAACTTAACGTAATTTGTATCTAATTAAGTTAAGGAAAACATAGGTCAAATTTTAATCAATACTAATCTCGTAACTTGTGTTTTATTTATAATATATGATAATTACATAATTCAATCAACTACTTAGAATTATATATGATAATTATTTATATAATATTTAACTAATCATTTATTCAATAAACATATTTCAAATTTGAAAAATTAAACTTTTGCAAATGAACGGATCACCAACTAAATTCAACCAATCACGGTGAAAACCAAACATAACAACCTCATTTATTTTATTTTTTATTCTATCTCCTTTATATGTCTATCAAATGCTACCAGAGTTTCCCACTTCTTTTTGAGAACATTCAAAATCAAAGTTGTCCAAATCTTTAATTTTATTTTTTTAGACGTAATTCAAATCCTTTGACAAACAAAAAGCAAATTCTACCACGAAACTTAAATTTCCATTTTTTCTTTCTACTGTTAAAGTAGAGTGCAAAACTCTTGTCCACACCAGAGATATTTTCAAAAGATATATCACCCCATTACCTAACCTTTTAGACTATAATATTAGCTACCTTTTAGACCATAGTGTGTAATACTATAAATTATATGGAAGCGCATTCATTTTCACATTTATTATGAAAATAATACTGATAATCACCTTAAATGTTCGCATAGTAATATGCTATTGCAGTTAATTATCCTTTTTTTTTTGTTTTTCATAAGTAGCAATTATAACAAAATAACTCCAATTATAACAAAATAACTCCAATATAAGAATACAAAATTACTCTTGTGTAAAATTATAAACATTTTTTAAATTAATTATTAATATTTCATTTTGAAATTTAATATAAAATTCTATTACTTATTATATTATTTGATTAGATTTACATTTTATATTTTAGATTATATTTTATTATATTTTAAATTATATTTTATAGAAAAAAATAAGTACATTACTTTTTTATTATATCTTATTGGTTTATAATTTAATTTATATTCATGATATAAATAGCAATTAAAAAAAAAAGATAATATAAAATTTTAAATTAATTTATCATATCAATTATTCATCCATCAAATACTAATTTCAGACAAGATAAGATATGATAATTCATTTTTATTATGTTTCTTATCATATGATAGGATAATTCATTTTTATCATATTTCTTATCATATCTATCTAACATACTCTAAAGATTTTCTGAACTTGGACCAAGGCATTATCCACTTGCCATAAATTTCTTTAAAAAAAAAAAAAAAACTATATCAAGATTATGAAAAGTTCAACACTACCCCAGAACAAAGTATATTTTCTCCCACAAATAGTTTAAACCCCTAGCTGCTGTCAACTGGGAAACTTATTATACACGGGATATAAAACGTGCAAGATCTGATAAAAAAAAATAATAGCATATTTCATAATATTTTTATATTATCTTAAAGTATTTTATATACGATAGAAAATGATGAAAATCATGTTCAATCAATCAGATCAGAGATTTTTTGTATATTAAATATTTATTAAACATAAAAAAATAAAAACAACTAGAGGAGATAAATCTAATTCAGAAAAGACAAAAGGGCTAAAAAAAATTAAAATCATGCAAGTTTTCTATTTCTTGAATGAAAATTTTATATTATAGTGTTTTTTTTTTTTCATTTTGTTTTCTTGCCTTAAAAGACATCTCTTGAGTGATGCATATCCTTAAACAATCCTAAATCCACCACATTTTTAAGTCATGAATAGCATTAAGATGTAAATTATCATTAATAACAATAACATTTGAATAAGTCCTCCTACACACTGAAGTAGCAATATCAATCACCAGAAATAACGTTTGAATTGTGATTCCTTTTTAAAATCTTAATTCCTAGATTTAATTTAAACTAACTCAAAATCAGTCTTAATTTCAAACTTAGAGTCCATAATGTTATGAATATGTTAGAGATAAATAAAACATATTAGTTCTAGGTAATACGTAATCAGTGAGTGAAAAATACATAAGAATAAGGATTAAAAAAATCGTTATCCTAGTTCACCTAATGTTGGCTACGTCCAGTTCTCACAATTTGTGAGATTTTCCACCAATGTGCTTATAAACATAACGTTTTGTTTTTACACTATATTTCTTGATCACTCTTGATCAGTTATAGATTTTATCTTTCAACCTTAAAAGGATTTTTACAATTAGATTTGAATAACTAAAAGTATTTTTCAACATATTCAAACTAACTTAAGAGATAAACTTGAATTATAAATTATGTGTATAATAAAGGTGTTTAGGATCTAAAAACTGCTCAACATTCGTTTGAGATTGATTATCAGCAATAACTCAATAAAGTGATCCTTGAAATATAATGTGAGAGAGCTAGAGTTTTGCTAAAGATAAGAGCTTTGTTGCTTGAGTATGATTGTTTAGGTATGGAATGATTGTCTTTCAAACTCTTGTTTTTGTCTTCTCCTTGATATTCCTATTATAAAAATGAGGAGAAGATTGAAAGGCTCAATATAGTTGTTATTGAACTTCTACTTATTGTTAGTTATCACTGAAGTCTATTAAACATATGTGTTATTTGGTGCATAATGTACTTTGATAAAACCAAAGCGTTCTTGCTTCTGAGTTTTAAGGATAACATGAGTGAGTGATTGAATGAGATGTGAAATGTTAGTCTTTTGACTTATAAGCATACAAAGCTTTATGCAAAATGATGCAACAACAATGTACTCATGTATTTGTTGTTCTTGCTCACAGCTCATCAATCTGGAGGCTGTTTTACTCCTTTGAGCAATCTTGATACTTTTAACTTGTGGTTTGGACTGTGGAAAATGATATGTCTTCACTTTGTCTTTAATAAAGAATAACCAAAATGTTCTTCCGATCAATCTCCATTTTATTTTGACATGTAATACATGATGTTCTTGATTTATTTCATAGAGAGATCATTGGTTTTTATATGAATAATTTGATCACCAATCTTTAAATAAACCACTTAAAAACACAAGTTAAATAGCAACATAATCAAAGTCATGATTAGTGATTAATTAATTGTTTGTTTATCATCAAAACTCTTAATTTGAGATTTTGCCTCAACAGACACCATAACCTTTGAATGTAAATTATTTGCCGAAGCAAAAGAAAAAAAAATCGATGTTTTGAATATCATTCTCCTCTAATACTACATCATTCTCATAACCAAAAATATACATATTTGGATATTGATGATCCTTCTCTAGATGTTTTGTATTAACTGTATTAGATAAATTGGAACCAAATACCCATTGAATTACATTTCTAAACCCCTAATTCAATGAAATTCGAGTCAGAAGATTTTTTCACAATTTTCATCAATTTTTCCTGATCTAATGGAGATTCTTGAACAACAATGGTAGCACCTAGTTTAACGTTGCAGATATGATCAACAAAAGAAGAGTTAGCAACACGATGAGTATTGTTATCATGAATATCTTTGTTTTGACCTTGTTATGAGTAGCAGTATTTTTAGGGGCGTACTTTATAACCAATATCCTTATTGCTACAACATATTTAACAGAGTGAGTTATTCCATCATCATTTAAATATTTTTGAACTCCGTTGTGAATGGGGATCGGTGCCTAAATTTCACACCCGTTATAAAAAAGAGATGGAGATGGATGCCTAAATTTCACACTTGTTATAAAAAAATAGCGGGTATAGATTTTCTATAATTAATCTGATACAGAGTGAATGAGTCAAAATCTATTTCCGCCCATGCCTACGTTGAATCACAAATAGCATACTATAAAATTTGTTTGCGTAACACCTCCATTGCATAAGCAGGATTGTAGCAAAATTGGACCAATTAAAGCAAGTCAAGTAAGCAAGATTGATTTAATCTCATAATTGATACAAAGGGCCGAACTTGAGGAAGTACACTTAGTGGAGTGACAAAGAGTCTAACTCTTATAGAAAATATGATTTTAAAATTTAATTATTGTATAATAATTATTAGGTTTAATTGTAGTTTTGGTTCTCTTATTTTAGTTGAATCGCGAAAGCAGATCTTCTATTTTGTTTCTTCCCGGTTTTGATCCCCTAATCAGAATTTTGGTCCATAACTTGATGAAATTTCATTTTTTTAAAGTCGTACTATGCCATTTATGATCATAGATTTCATGTACAATTGTTGCAAATGAGATCTTGAAGCATTGTGTGACTTAAATAAATACAAAAAAAAAATTGAATTTTCACCAAGTTTTGAACCAAAATAATGTTTGAGAGATTAAAACTGGGGAGAAATAAAATGGAAAGACTACTTTCGCAATTCAGCTAAAATAGGATAACCAAAATTACAATTAAACCTAATTATTATTATTATTATTTTATATTAATTATAATAAATTTATTATTTTAAATATATGAATAGATTAAGGTGTATGACAGAGAAATTCAGTTCAATTGTAAATAAAAATAATAACTTAAATTGTAGATTCGATGAAAAATAGAAGTAGATACGAGTTTCCTCAATTAGTCGAGTGCAACATTGTCATTCCTACCAATTACGATGAATTCAAAAATAAATAAAAATTTACAATGTCTTAAATACTCACAAGTGTTTTTCATATTATATTTTTCAATTCATTTTTTGTATAACTAATATTTATATGAAAGATTAGTACGCCATATATATATATATATTCTATTATTGAAGTTAGTGGTTTCTTTTCATCTCGATTCACTTAAACTCCTACAATTTCAACAATCAAATCAAAGTAAAATAAAACATAAAAATGACCTACGATTGCGAAGCAATCTATCATGACAATAATTATGCTCTGAATTATGGTTGAGTAATAAGGTTACAATTAAAACTGTTTCTTTTTCTTTTCCAAGTAAAAATGGTGTCTCTGAAAGTTCAACACTCCCCACACCAAGTGTCTCAGACCAATTTCAGGCCAAAGTACTTTTGGTGCATACAAAGGGCATGCACTAGTCTGCCAAAGAAGAAAATTACTCAGCCGCGCTTCTCCCGAAGTTCGGATCAAGATATCTGGGTCAGGTGCCACTGCCATGTACATGTGTTTCTCAATATCAACTAGTTTTATAGAAGCAAACTCACCCTGCTTGAACTTTCTCTCATTAGTTATTTCAACCATCTTGTTGCACGATGCGATTTCAGCTTCACCGTAATTACCACTTTGTTTTTTGACATTTTGATCAAACAAAGCATCTTTCTCTCCATCACCTTCGACTCCTTTGATTGCATTTTCTTTACATGTATCATGAAAATTCAAATCAAGACCGTTTCTTTTAAGACCATTGTTAATTCTTGTAAATTCACCTTTGGAAACTTTATCTTCCTTGGGTGTCTGAACTTCATTCCATTTATCTTTGCAGGACTCTTGAACAGCATGCATGATCTCGTCAGTCGAAGTATAGGCAACACAAATTAAAAGAACTCTCTCTTGGTTGTGGGCCGTAACTCTCATTGCCTTTTCTGCAGCAACCCTGACAGGTTCAGTCAATAGTTGCATGTTTCCAATGAAATGCAATCTTACACCGTATTCATTAATAATGCTTTCTTGTTGAAGCAACTCCTCGATCTTTTCTCGCATCAATTCCATGACTGTTTGAACCTCTTTAGGCTTTCTTCTGAAGTTATCAATGCTGAATGCATAGACAGTTGCATACTTAATTCCCAACTCGTAACAGTATCTAAGGATGGACAAGAGAGCTGAAAAACCAGCCTTATGGCCATCACCTTCTCCCAAGTTTCTCCTCCTCGCATACCTTCGATTCCCGTCCATGATGAAAGCCACATGATTCGGCAAAGGACCGACTGATAAAACGGAAAATATGCATCTTCTTAGATAACAACATAAACCTCCAAGCAAGTGGCTTGTAATACCTCCCGCACTTTTCTGCATTGAAGTGTTCAATGACGAAACTTGTAGATCGACTCTAAAATAAACCTGTATGAGAAGAAAGTTTCATTATAAAATTAGCATTAGAAAAAGTTGAAACAACAACAGTTGAACATCATAATACATGCTCAAAAGAGAAACAGCTGCAGCATTTAATCTGCATTGTTAAAAAAATTGAACAATAGAATTCCATAACAATTAGCTATGCAATTAGTTGTCTGGTCAATATTTAAGAAGAAAAGAGTTAAAATTTGGATTACGAAAAATATTCATACATATACAAATGGCACAACTCAGGTGCCAAATAAAAAGGTGCTTCACTTAACATGTTCTTCCCATCAACAAACGATAAGTTTTTTTAGGAGTGTGTAAAACATCAGAAACTGTAAAAGTGGATGAAGCCACAAGCATTCTAGCTGCCTTTCTTTCATCAGTTGGCAGCAGCAATAAACCTAAATCAAAAATCCTAAAGAAAGACTGTTTTCATTGAGCGTTTTTAATTTTTATGAATAATCACAGTTTTACTACACAAAATCAGCAAAGTGCCACAGATAAATACCCAATAAACATTATAAATTCATGCTCTCTGCAGAGCAAGAAATGGTCTACGTATTTCATTAGAAAGAAGTAGCAGAATGAAAGAATCAAACTTGATAGAGAGCACTTAGCATTATCAACACTTATAGATAGATAAACAGATTTAGAGTATAATATATGTGAAAAGTGAAAATAATCAATATTCAAAAACCCCTAATAATGCTGCAACAAGTAAAACTGGAACAGAGCAATATAGGTTGGGAAATAACTAGTGTCAATTTATCAAACACCTAAGGAGCACAAATCTAAATGAAAAAAAACAAAAATCCAAAACCACACTCAATCACAAACTCTAGCCCAAGATTTCTCTACTGTTTCATTAAATTCACTCAACAGTAAATCGTTACTCAATTAATCAACCGATTGTAAAACAAATATTGGAAATTTCAATAACTATGTACAAAAAAAAATGAAGAAAAATTATTGAAACGAATCCCTAGAAAGTGTGGAATAGAAGTTGAGGAAATTACTAGTTACTAGCTTTGAAAGAAGAGACTCACGAGTGCATGTGCGAGATCGAGTTCGAATTTGATTGAAGGAAAATGAAATCGAAAAATAAAAAAGAGAAAAGGTGTTGAAAATAATTGTGGGAGACCAAACGACTGCGTTTAGTTGTGTTTTTGGAGGAAACTGATTCACACAATCTAACGTTGGAGTGCCCCGTTGAAAACCAATCTCAAAGCTTTTCATGTTTTATTTTTCGGGAAAATTTGGAGGGTTTTGCTTTTGTCGTATGGGATTTAATTTTTTTTTTTACAAAATAAAAGTAGTTGCCTGAGGAATAATCCCTCCTAATATGGTGGTGAAGATGGCATGAGCCTCATATTTTATCGACAAAAAATTGAAAGTGTACTCTACTCCCAATTTTCAATTCATTTATAAAATTAAGAAAAAATTAATGTTATTTTTTATTTTTATACTTTTAAAATTTTAAAATATTTACTAAATAAATTTTAGTTGTATTTAATGAATAAATAAATAAAATCAAATTATTACAAATTTATTATTTTTTAATAATTGAGTGACACATTATTTGTTTTGATATATTTATTCAATTATTTTAACTTTTATGTATTTTTTTATTAAATTATTAATATAATTAATTTTTTTTATTAAATTAACAATTAATTATTTATAATAAAAGAATTAAATAATAACAGATTATTGTATCTTTTGTATCCGATTTCTTATAAAAAAATAAAAAATTAAATAAAAGGAAAATATAAATAAATTATCTTAATTAAAAAATTTAATTATTATCATAAAATTGATTTTGTCGCGACTATTGTATGTAAAACTCTTTACATCTTTATTTACTAACTTTTATTAAATTCTTCACCCTTCACTATCATTTATAAAAAAAAGTTAAAGTAAAAAGATGATTCTACAATTTAAAATTGAAAAGATTTAATTTATTAAAAACTTTTGTATTTGTTTTCTTTTAATAATATGAGTGGAATCGAGGTCCATTAGTTCATTAATTAATTAATTTAATTGTGCTTGGTTTCATTCTCAATTGGGCAAGAGATGTCGGCATAAGATGTGTTTTGTGAAATGCAAGTTGGACCTCACACCACAATCATGAACATTATTGCTAGCTGAACTCACGTTGAGTAGTTGTCCTACTTTACACGTTTGCACTCTACTTTGTTAACGTTTTTTATTTTAATATTTTATATCTTAACTAGTATAATATCTGTGCTTTCGCACGGGGTGTGCATCCCTTATATATTTTTATTTAAGTATTCTTTTTTATAATAAATAGAAAAAAATAAATGAAGTTAATTAATTATTGTAGTCGATAATTATTAAATTAATATAATTGTTAAAAAAATAAACGAACCAGTTTGGTTCATAAAATATAAAGTAATATATTATTTATAAAGTATAAAAGTTTTATTGAGTTTATATTTTTTCAATAGACAACATATCAATATTTTCCATATTATTGTTCCTAAAGACATTAATCAATTAAACATCCATCATGTAATAATAACATTGAATCAAAAAGTGTACTTGTGTTTAGTGTTTACAACAATACATGATTTGAGAAAATATATCCTATTATTCAGACTTCATGAGATCAAAACATAATTAGACCTTAGGATTACAACATATAATAATAATTTTTAACATAATTGATGTCATCATCTACTTTCTAACATATAATTTCATTGTAGTTCCTATTCACATTTGATATTCTTAAGTGATTTTGATGATGATAGCTGGGCATTTGCAATTGCATTGAGAAGTTCACAACTCGGTTGTCGTTAAGATGCGTTCTCAAAATGGATTTCTATTAATTCAAGTTGTGCAGTTTTTAATATATATAATTTATTACAATTGGAAGATACAATAAGGCAATATGTGGTTTGAATATCTCTTCAATTTGAAAGTATTCCTCAATTGCAGCAATAAGTGCAACATTACTTCATGACTGATTAACAGAACGTTGTTTCGAAGATGGTTGTAGTTTTACATGAAAAGCTAGAGTGATCTCCATTATATCTACATAAAAATAGTGTTATGAAATTGTAGTTACATGTACAATAGCCTTGATTTGGCGAAGAGTTTTAGCTTGAACATTGTACATAAACTTCTCTTGTGAAGTGTATTGAGATGAATATGTGATCGGAGTTTATAGTTGGTTGCCTTGAATATAGTTATTCATATCATCTATTACAGGTAACATGCATTCATCGAAAATTAACTACTTAATAGAAAAAAGATTACTTATAAATAAAAGTGATAATTGAAGATGAGTGGTCGACATCATTAAAATCTCCTAACCTCTGATCAGGCTAAATCATAACTACAACATTTGGAAGACACTTGTAAAGAATTGGTCAACTTACTAATTTCTGAATTTCTTGAGTTGGTTTGTGTTTTCATTAATAAGAAGTTTAGTTTCACTTCATGCATTAGTAATTGTGTGCCCGTTGTTTCCTATCATATAGAACTAATTAATTAACAACTACATTTAAGTAAATTATAACAAAATCTTTCATTAAACAATTAGTACTTGTGTTGAATTAATAATATCTTTTGGGGGCTTGACTCATGCATGGTGGAAGATTATAATGATGGGACCAGAGTTGGGATGAACATTAATATAATTGAGGAATTATGTACCATAAGCTTCCCATTGAGAGCAAGTAAGGATATTTTTGTCGATCAAATGAATAATATCATTTGAAACATGCTTTGTATAGTATAATAATTAAATGTAAATATTGGTGTTACCTGAGATCTTTGATTTTGACGGTGACACAAGTTTTTTTGGTTAATGATGTTGAAGTTGAAGAAATGACCTCATCCACTACCCCAATAATATCTATAAATAAAAAAGATAAGTTATCCATTGAAACACGAAAAATATAAAACACATATATACTATTCAATTAAAAAAATGAAAAAAAATGATAGTATTACTAATTAAGTTGTTAGGAGGGTTCTACTCGTTCAAAATGGTGTTAAAAGACACAAAATGGTACTAAGTCGGTGGGATTTCAAGAAGATCAATCTCTTCTTCAAAAGTAGTAGAATTGAAAATAATTTTGAATTCATGGAGACAATATTTGAATTGGAAAGTACTTGGAAAAACTGAAATATGGATGATGTATGTTTGATTTTTTTTGAGTTTGCCCCTCCATTTAGCAGAATCATCTTGTCGTATAACAACATGTATTTGACCAACCTTTTAATAACAAATAATTTATAAAATGAGATACTAACCATTAGAATAAAGATATTTGTTAACCAAACTTAAAGAAAAGGTTAAAATGTAGACCTGTTGATCCATCAAATAACTTCATCCTGCACATTCCCATTTTTGCTAACAACAATGAAGTAATTTGTGACTCTAACTGCTATTTTCCAAGTTTCTTTTGAGACGTTAATATCCTTCAGTGGTGTTGCATTTCTTGTCTGTGAACCAATGCAAATTTTATAAACATAAATTGAAAATTAATCATTTATTTCATATTTTAATATATCTCTGAAGATGAAATACAAAAGATTTGGAACTTAAAGATGCAAGAAAACATAAAGAATTTGAAGATGCAATTTCAATTTATAATAACATTTAGAAGTATAAACAAAAAACCTAAAAAAATGCAAAGGAATATGAAATGAGATGGGTTACGAATAATAATTTAAAGAACTAAGAAATAGTGTTTTTAAGAAATGGTTTTTTTAAAATAGATAAAAAAGAAAACCTTAAAACATAAAATAGAAAAGAAGATGAAGAAGTTGGGTTACGTTTTTTGTGGTGGAGGCTTAGAAAAATGTAAAAATCAAACATATAGCATTTTTAATAACATTTAGAAATACAAATAAAAATTCTGAAAAAATGAAAAGGAATATAAAGAAGGTGGATTACCAAGAATAGCTTAAAGAACTAAGAAATAGTGTTTTTAAGAACATTTAGAAGTATAAAAAAACTCTAAAAAATAAAATATAAAATAGGACGAAGAAGTTGGGTTAAATTTTCTTTTGTCTTAAGAAGTTTAGAAAAAATTATAGACCAAACAAACAACACAATTTAATTATTTAAAATTGTTTAATGGCACATGCGTAATTTTGTGGAATTACCCGTTCTAATTGCAGGAATCGGTGGGATTTCAAGAAGATCAATCTCTTCTTCAAAAGTAGTAGAATTGAAAATAATTTTGAATTCATGGAGACAATATTTGAATTGGAAAGTACTTGGAAAAACTGAAATATGGATGATGTATGTTTGATTTTCTTTGAGTTTGCCCCTCCATTTAGCAGAATCATCTTGTCGTTAATGTTCTTCAATGGTGTTGCATTTCTTGTCTGTGAATCAATGCAAATTTTATAAACATAAATTGAAAATTAATCATTTATTTCAGATTGTAATATATCTTTGAAGATGAAATGCGACAGATTTGGAACTTAAAGAGCGAAAAAAATATAAAGAAGTTGAAGATACAATTTCAGTTTGTATTAACATTTAGCAGTAGAAACAAAAAACCTAAAAGCAATGCAAAGGAATATCAAATTAGACAGTCTACTAAGAATAATTTAAAGAACTAAAAAATAAACAGCCTAATAAGAATAATTTAAAGAACTAAGAAATTATTTTTTAATTTAATTAGACCTTCAATATGATTGTGTAAAAGACCATTACAATTAGTTTAATTAATATGGATCTTCATTCGATAGATCTAACTATGTAGAATACATAATAAAAAATTTCAATGCAAATGCACCTCAAGCCCCTCTTAGTTGAACCAAAAAAATAAAAACATGCATAATGTTCCCTTATTACTAATGTTCCAAAAAATTATCCAATATATATGAAATTTGATTGCATATGCCTCTAGTATAAATTAACAACGTTTTATTATTAATTTTATTATTATTATTATTATTATTATTATTATTATATTCAATATTGAATTAAATAGTAGCAGTAAAACTATCAAATTTACTGTAACACTACACCTAATCCTAAAGAGTCATCTACAATATACTATAAGAATTTATAACCAATTGTTAACCCATATCAGCCCGAGGTTATCAATCTAATGCATTCGGAAAGCGACCACCAAAAATTAAACATTTTTCCTCTTGTTTTATGAACTTCACATACAAATAAGAATAATACATAATTTGTCTCATTTTATAAGTCAAATTTATAATTTAACAGCGAAAAAATATAAAGAAGTTGAATATGCAATTTCAGTTTGCAATAACATTTAGAAGTACAAACAAAAAGCCTAAAAACAATGCAAAGGAATATGAAGGAGGAAGTTACAAACAAAAAACCTAAAAACAATGCAAAGGAATATGAAGGAGGAAGTTACAACAAAACAATGCAAACGAATATGAAGGAGGAAGTTACAACAAAAAATCTAAAAACAATGCAAATGAATATGAAGGAGGAAGTTACAAATCTTGAACAAACTGGTATCACAGATTGTAGCAACCCTTTCTTTATATTGTTCCATTTGCGATTTTCTTCTTCTTGAGTCTCTCTGAATTTCTTCTCCATAAATATGTTTTATTTTCTTCTATGTCTTGCAGTGTGTAAACCAGAAAATTTCATATTCACAAAAATTTGAAGAAGTTGGTTATGTACAAAAAGTTAGAGTAAGTTACAATTGTAACCCTAAAATTTTTGCAAAGGTTAAATTTATGAAGGACAAAATTGTATTTTTGGTATAGTTGAGAATTCTTATAGTATATTGTAGATATGTTAGATCTTGCCCTTTTGGTAACGAGGAATTTTTTGTGTACTTGATAATATATTAAAGGTTTAACTATAATTTTGATTTTTATATTTATATCGGTTTATGAAACACTTTTTTTTTTTATTTTAAAAGTAGACTATTTTTATAATTTTTTAAAATTTTAAAATTAATAAATAACGATATATTTGAAATGAAGTGAAGTATAATTCTACGATATAAAGTCATTTAATTTTTATGTCATTTTATTTTAATTTTATAGGTATTAATCACTCTATAATATCGTATCGTATGTTATCTTATTTAAAATATGTTACGTCATCACTTTTTAGTTAAAAATTTAAAAGAAGAGACCAATATTGTCGATTTTAAAATAAGGGATCAATTTCATAAATCA
>JBBPBS010000271.1:26738-47329 GCA_037974835.1 Cicer judaicum
ACAAATAAATAAAATGGAATAAAATTATGATATATATTTTTTAAATATAATTATGAGTATAAAACAGATACACCAATCATACATGTTCTTAAAATTTGAATTTTTTCTTTAACTAGTCATTTTATTTTAATAAATTCATGAAATTAATTATTCTACTTTAAAATCTAATTTTATTTTCTCTTTTACATTTTTAACTAAAAATATGCATGTAATTGACATACTTTGAATCACATAACATATGATACATAAAGTTAAATGATAAATATTTATAAAATTACAATGAAATCTATTAAAAATTCTAATTTTAATTTATAAAATTATCAATATTTATAATTTAATTAATAATATATAAATAATTATTAAATATATTGCTTATAAAAAATATAAATAATTAATTCATTTATATGATTTTATATCATGATATTATATATTATATATTATATTATTAAAAATATTTCAAACTATTATTTTTTTAGTTAAATAATAAAATAAAATATCAATCTTTAAAATTAAAAAACTAATATTGTAAGTCGATAAAAATAAGAGATCAATCTGCAATTAAACACAAAAATATTTCTGATACTTATAGCATTGTTGGGCAAAGACTTGTAAGATTTACATATAAAGGTGCATTACATGCACAAATTTTGTTTTCCTAGGATTTCCTTAAAAGTGACGGAGTATATTTCATTAGTTGATATCTTTTATATGTAGAAATTATTATTTTTTAATTTGTACTAACATTGAAATCCATACTTTCATCCTCCACATTCTTGTTCATTCTAGGAAAGTATGCTGTTTCTGTCGTGTGGGATTTTATTTTATTTTTGAAAGATAAAATAGTTGAGTGTGGAATAATCTCTTGTAACAAGGTGGTAAAAACGGCATGAGTTTCATATTTTGTCAACAAAAACAAAGTAATATTACATGGAAAATGAAATCATTGATTTTTTTTCATTTTCCTATATTATTTTAATTATCATTGCAAAATAATTAAAATTATTTGTATGATTGTTTATAGTTTTTCTGTTTCGTTTTAAATATTTTATTTAAGATGTACAGAATTTTAAAATTATTAGTTTGATCGTTTTAATAATAAAGGAGTTTAATTTACTCAAATATATTTATTAATTATAGTTAATAAAATAAATTTAATAAATTAAAATATAATAAATAAGAATAATGAAAAATAATTATTATTATTATTGTAGTAAAATATTAAATAAAATAATAGACACTAGTAATTATAATATTTTGATTGTACAAAATATTTAATCATAATAGACACCAATGATTATGATGTCGGCAAATTGATAAATTAATAATTATGATGTCTCACCCGTTCACTAATTGATAAATTAAATTAATTGTGGTTGATTTTATGGTCAATTGAGCTAGAGAGTCGGCAAAACTTGGATCTCACACCACAATCATGAACCTCATTGCTAGCTGAACACCTATTCTTTCTAGTCCTAGTTTTTGTGACAACATTTTTTATTTGATTTTTTACGAACAGTATTTCAATGAAATGCAAACTATTTTAATGTTACTTTCTACCGCTGTATGGTTAATCTATTGTTTTGTTTTTATGGTATTAAACGGTTGCACGTTTCATAATTACACTCAAAATCGATTAACTATTGTACTCATTATCATCCATCCCAATCCTAATTGGCTGGAAATTTTGTTTATAATTTGTTATTCTAGGTAAATTTTGTCACGTATAGGTAGGTATGATACTTAGTACCTAACAAGCAAATGTGTAGCAAAAGTATATTTGTTTAATATGGATCTTGCAAAAATAAAATGATAAATATTGAAACAGAACACAAACTTTGACTTGATTAACACCATGTGGAGTTTATCTGAGTGTTTTAGACTTAATATGTTGATTAAATGTCAAACCTAAACTAACTTATAAGGATAATTTATTATCTCTTCATGAAAAAAAAATATATAGTTTTATGTCAAATTATTTTCATATAATTAATTATTTAAAAGCATTCATTTGAAAACATATTTTTAACAAAAAAAAAGTAACTCAAATAATTTGAATTATACTTAGTGTAATTTAAATTACATCTTCTGAAACAAGATTTTAATTCTGCAATGTAAAATTTGAATTACACTTGTATATTATTTGAATTATCTGTTTAAAATTGACTTTTCATTTACTTTTTGTAAAGTGTAATTCGAATTGCACATTTAAACTATTTAAATTACCTGTTAAGAATTTGCATTTTATTAACTCTCTATGAGGTGTAATTCGAATTACATAGTCAAAAAATTTATAGTCGTATTTTTATCCTGTGTTGTTCTGTTTTTTAGCTTCATATGTAAATCATTTTCATCCCATTTGCAAGCATAGCTGAGGAAACACAAGAGAAGGGTTAATGAATACCGAGCAAAGGTTTCACGCCATTTGCTCTCAGCATATACAGAAAACATCAAGTTGAATACCTTTGTGTCATGTAACAGATTTTGTAGGAATGAAGTTGTGATAGATTTTCCCTAAGAAAAATTGGACAATAGTAGAGAGTGGCAACTTTTATATCCTACTCCAATTATCTTCATGTACCCAGTGTCGGGTGTGTATCTTCCATTCAGACTTGAGTCTCAAACTCAAGTATCTTCAATGGAATTCGAGAGAGGCGTAGGATGAAAATCTTTCATCAAATGAAAAACCTCATGAGACAATGGAGTAATCAAATCTAAGACATCTCTTACCTTGTGCCCTGTTTATGAGAGAGCAATTTTCAGGACCATATCAGAGAACGGTTGCATGGATAACCAAAGGTTTGATCTATATATTTGTATCGCCATCTCCCACAGGTGAACATTTCGTCTTAATATTATTGTATTCTCTTAATTAGATTCAAACTCAAACTGAAACATACCTAAATTGTCTTATTTAAAAGCTCTATTGTTCTAAGTTCAGTTTTATCCTTTGTTATTTATAAATCATCTCATTTAGCCACCTTCGTAATAAGCGCTCTTGTGGGAGACTATGTTGGAACCAAGTTGATTTTATAATTTGAGTTTTGAAGTTAAGAAAAGTATTTTATGAAAATAATATTATTTGACTTCACAGAGTATGAAAGAATATTCATGTTTTCGAAGACAAATTAAAATAAGATTTGATTCAGCTTTATAATGGAAAAAAAAAATTGACCAAATTGAAAAGAAGATATAGTTAAAATTTGAAAATGATGTGATCAACATCTTATCAACAAGAAGACATAAATTATTTACAATAAGATTTTATCAATATTTATTACAAGAAGATATAAATTATTTACAAAAAGATTTTATCAAGATTTATCTACAAGAAGATATAAATTATTTACAAGAAGATTTGATCAAGATTTATCACAAGAAGATATGAATTATTCACAAGAAGATTTGATCAATATTTATAACAACAATATATGAATTATTTAGAAGAAAATTTGATCAATATTTATCTACAAAAATATATGAATTATTTACAATAAGATTTATTTAAGATTTATCATAAGAATATATGAATTATTACAAGAATATATGATCAAAAATTGTTTATAAGAAGAAACACTCACAAGAAGATACATTTATCATTGCAAAAATAAATTCAAATTTTGAGAAATGACAAAATATTGAATTGGACTTAGTCATATTTCTACCAGTGAAAGTTTAATAATCAGTCAAATACTATGTTCCCGCACATATCAAAGCAAGAAACAGAAATGAAGTTTCATTTGAAGAATTTGCGAAAGCAATCTTAACAAAATACGAACAGTTTCAATTTGAATAATATATAAACTAAATAGGAAATAAAATATGAATAGTACCAATATGAAGAATTTATAAACTCAATCTGAACAAAATACAAATAGAATCAATCTAAAGATTTACAAACTCAATCTGAACAAAATCAATCTAAAAGAATTGCTCAGATTGAATTCAGAAATAAAGAATTGGCTAAAAAACACATTATCAAAAAACATCTCATTCAGAATTATTTTTGAATAAGATCATTGTTGATCAAACTATGAATTAAGATACAATTCATAATTAAACAATGATTAAATTGAAGACCTAATTTATATATAAATAGATACTTAAGGATGTTGAAGAAGTTTCATCGAAAAATCAAAAAAGAGTAGGAGAACTCGGGATCAAAATTTCAAATTCATCTTTAAGTTCAAAGAGAGAAACACATGTTCGAAAGAGAAATATTTATTAAGTGTTTTTCTTAGAGTGTGATAATCATTGTTATAATCAGCTTCTTAGAAGCAACTACTCAAGTTCCAAACCTTTATATTCAAACCAGATAGTGGTGTTAGTCTGCCTTCAACAATCTAGAGTTGCTAGATTATATGGAGAAGACTTGGCTGGTAGAGTCAATGTGTGTGTTCTTCAAAAGTCTGAGGTTGTTAAGCTATTTGAGAATACTAGCTTAGAGGATTAGGTTCTTTGTAATTTAATGTATTGAATTAGTGGGTTAAATATTTCTAAGTGAATGGACTAGATGTAGCCAAGTTAGTAGTTAATCATGATAAACTACTTATGTCACTTTATTACTATATTATTTAGTTTTTTTATTGCTTCTACTCCAAGTAAATCATCAAATTTGAACCAATTTAATCAAATAAAAAAAATTATCAACTTCATCAAACACAATTTAATTTTTCTTCTCGTGTTTGTTTTTTCATTGGATTTTACTAAATCACAATCTATAGTGACTAAAATAGCACATTGAATTTGCTAGGAGGATGATTGTTCCATTACTTGTTAATCATTTTCCCTTTGGAAGATATCCTCCATATCAATCAATCATTAATCAGTGTAGTAGATGATTTTGTCTTGAGTATGATCTTGAGTTAGATAGATTCATTAGAGTTTTGGCTTTTCCTTCTATTTTTATTTCTAATGTCTAAAGGGCATATGTTTCTTGTGTTTCTTAATCTATGAATTTTAGTTTCTTTTGGGGGTTATCCCCTTTTTGATGGCAAAAATATATATATAACAAAAGTAAGCAAATTTGTATCACGTGTTCTCTTATTTTCTTGATTAATGTGATTTAACGAGATTTTTACACTTCTAACACATTATTATTGTAGAATAAAAAATTGTACACTTCCATATTGTATATATCACAAATATGTTCTCATTTAGTAAAAATATGAATAATTTATAAAAAAAAAATTATAGAATAATATTCAACACGTTTCGAATAGAATTACTTCAAATAGAAGAAATCTATAAAAAAAATTGAGAAAAAAATCAACCATCCACATCCAACAAAAAAAGTGAAAAATATTACTTTTTAATAAATAAAAATTACTTGTATTAAGTTACTGATCCAGCCTATATTTGCTAATCAATCAATAAAAAAAAAATTAAACTTTTACAACTCTGTGTCTAGCAATACCATGATGAATTGGAGGTTGATGACGAGAAACGTGGTTTTTGGATTTGACTTGAATGGCTTCAATAATTTCCAATGAGTCAAGTACATCTTTCATAGAAGGACGTTGTTTAGGATCATTTTCTAAACATTTTAGAGAAAGTTGTGCTGCTTGTAGAGCTGCTTTTTGTGAGTATTGTCCTTCTATTTTACCATCCATTATGTTTTTCAATTTCTTCTTATTTGATAGAAAAGGTTTCCCCCATTCAACTAAGTTTTGTTGCCCTGTTGGTCTCGTTCTGTCCAATGCTCTCATTCCTGACAGCATTTCTAGCAATACTACTCCAAACCCATACACATCACTCTTCACATATAAGTGCCCTGTCAAGTCACTCACAAATTATTAGACAACACTAATTATACTTGTTTTTGCTAATTATGTTTAGATATGATTACCTGTTGCAATGTATTCTGGAGCAGCATAACCATAAGTTCCCATCACCCTGGTAGTTACATGTGATTGTTCCCCTGAAGGCCCCAATTTAGCTAATCCAAAATCTGAAATTTTTGCATTGAAACTCTGCAAGAGACAAGATCAGTTATCAGAATGATGTGTGGATTTTTGCATAAAAAAATAACAATTTAGTTACTTCAAAAGATTATTTACATTTAACATCAAGTAAATATATATGCTTCATCTAGTCAACATGTCTACTATTTACATTTAACATCACTTCAAAAGATGAGTTGGGTAGCTCAAATGGTTGAGCTAAGGAACCAAGTTGTTAATGAGTTTTGGTGAAGGTCGAATTGATCATATTTACCCAAGTAATCGAGTGCGATCTTTGACTGAAACAATTATTGATCAGATTTTACTTACCTATCTGCCAACCAAGAGTAAAGACCAAAAAACTAGTTTGAACTAAAGGTTAAAGGAGTTGAAATTAAATGACCAAAATTCAAAGCTTAGTGAAAGAAAAAATATTAACATAACTACTCCTGATATACTAACATTTGCCGATAAAAAGAACAACATTTGAAAAGAAACATTCAACAAACAAAAAAAATAACTGACCCCATCAAGTAGTATATTTGAGGCCTTAAAATCTCTGTAAATGATTTGCTTTTCTGAATCATGCAAGAAAGCCAAACCCCTAGCAGCACCAATAGCTATTTTGATTCTTGTGTTCCAAGAAAGTGGTTCAATGTAAGGATTTCCTACAAACAATTCAACATAGAAAACAAACTATTATACTCAAATCCATCACCATGAATTGTCATATTATACTTGTCTTTAATAATAATACACTGCATACTTCTGAAGAGATGATTCTCCAAACTACCCTTTGCCATGAACTCATACACAAGAAGAAGCTCTTCATGATCCCAACAGTAACCCAATAGTTTCACCAAGTTTGGGTGAGAAAGCCTTCCTAAAAAGTTTACTTCTGACTGCATTGTTTAATCAAAAAAACATAATAAATAAGAATTCATAACATGGGGGCATTTGGTTCATGGTTTTAAAAAAATATGAGAATAACTTTTTCTGAAAAATAATTATGACAATCTTATGAGTTAAAGGGGCATATACTATACCAATCTAAATTAGTTTTATATTTACATTAAATGATAATTTATCACTTTGTCACTTTATACAATCAATTTTAAAATACACTCAAAAGAGTGGAATGATGTATCAAATCAATCGGCTCTAATAGGATGACAATGTAAAACTAATACACCAACCATGCATGTCCTTAAAACTTGAATCTTGTTACTGCATGTTTTTCAAACGATTAAATGAAAATATTTGTTAATGGAAAAACACTTGTAATATTTTTTCAAAAAGGTGCATTACATGCACAAATTTTATGTTCATATTTTTCCTTAAAGTGACATTGTACATTTGTGTTAAACTATTTTCGTAAACTCTCCCGATCAATATATAAATTCAAGAATAGTCCACTTTGCGAAATAGTCTCATTGTTATTTGTTACTTTCCACAAACAATTGTGTAAGTACGAAATTGCAATGCAATGTACAATACTTGTACATCATACTCATTCAAACATAGACAAAATTAAAATATATAGTTTTCCCATTATTCAAAGACAAAGTCAAGGGAAGTTATCACAAACAAACAAATAAACAGCCAAAATAGATCAAAATTTGTGAAAGTGAAAGGTAAACGCCCGTTTTGAATAATCTATTTTGAGTCAAACATTCAATAGTTTGAAAACTAAGGCAATGTATATTTTAACTTTTAATAATCCTTGACACATGTATAACCAATGGACGGAAGAAGGACAGGTCATTGAGTGGGGCCCGCATACAATTTCCAATTGCATTTCATGACCATCTTCTACGTTTTTTATTTTCAATTAATGTAGATTCCTAAGATACTACTACATGGCATCATGTTAATCCAACCATATAATTAATGACAACCACATTAATCTTTCGTCGGTACTCCCTCGGACAACTATTATAAACAGAAAATAGTTTTATGATTATTAAGAAATTTATTTTATTTAAAATATAATTTAAATTTATTAAATTGTCTTTTTTATATCAAAAATTCAATTTCCTATATTAAATATTTTTAAATTAAATAAATTGTATATTAAAAATAATATATGACATTAAATTATTTAAAAATAGTTCATTTTTATTTATATATTTATCAAGATACGATGTATTTTTTCTTTTATCATAGTGACTACAGCTAATACAAATTCAATTAGAAACAAAAACACATTCTTCTACATCTTCAATCACAAAAATAAATTATGAACGAACAAAATGATTAACAAATTGCTAATTTGTCCATAAAATTGTAGAATGGTTTTAGTTTTGTCAATGAAACAAATGAAATTTTAAAAGAAAATAGATGAGATACATTGTAAGTGCAAGTTGAATTTACGGCAAACATTCTAGAGAGACAAAATAAAATATTAGTTAATAAAAAATATATTTTTTAAAATTTATAAAAATAATTTTTTTGATATTTTTTTAAAAAGTAATGTTCGTTTCAAATATTTTTTAATGAAAAAAACATAAAATATTTTCACAAACAAAATAATCACTTTGTCTACACACAATTTCAAACACTAAACTAACTAATCTAAATGATGCATTTGTAAATATTTGTATTGATAGTCCTAATTTTAAAATAGTATCATTGAAACTCAAAATTCTTCTAGTTTTTTCAATAAACTCATATAATTTAAAAAAAAAATTAATTATAATAATCTTAAAAATATAAATCCTTAATCAAGTTTAAAAAAATTAATTAATAGAATTTAAATAAAATACATACTATAATTTTTTAAATTAAATATAAAATTCTCTTAATCCAAAATATAAAATTACATAAATTACTTGTAGTAAAATTTTAAAAATCTCTATTTAAAAATATTAAAATAAGGTTAGAACTAAATACATCTCAATATTATAATATTTACAAACATAAAATACTAATTTATTAGAAAAATAAAATTAAAGAACCAATATAATATTTTCGGATAACTTAACAACCACCCAATGTGATGTAATTTGGCATTATTTATCCTACAATAGTGTTGACCAAATTAGAGATTAACTCAATAAAAAAAAACTTAGAGTTGAAATTAAACTCGCCTGCCATTCTTGAAATCCTTGAGTGCTTTCAGAATTCAATTTTTTGATGGCAACCATCATTCCAGAGCCAGGTTTAGCAGGAGTAAGATTTTTCTCATCTAACCAACCTTTATAAACTCTTCCAAAACCACCTTCACCAAGTAATGTATCAGGTCTGAAATTTCTTGTAGCAGATTTCATGTCAACAAAACTAAAAACCTTCAAATTTGGCCTTTCAAGAATTTCACCATTTGGAGAATGAAAAGAAAGAGACCCTTCAGTTCTATCCTCAATGCTTCCACTTGTTATCTCAGAAAATTGACTCCTTCCAGCACTGCTTGTAGTTGCAGAAAATCCAACAGTGCTTGTTGAACCTGAAAAAACAGACAAAGTGTTATTCATGGATACTGACATAGACACTGACATGTCAACAATAATAATATTTTAAGAAAAAAAAATTAATTGAATATAATTAATATGTCTTAGTGTAAACACTCCTATGATCAGAAGAGTACCAAAGTTATTCATCTTAAAAAAAAATTATGGAAAATTGGGAAAAGGGGGAATGACCCATGTGGTGATTTGGAGTGAAATTGGAAAATTGTGAAGATGGGTGTTTGAGATAGTGGAAAAGTTGAAGACTTGCCTGAAGAGAGAGGTTTGTTGAAGGAGGAAGAGGATTGAGATATAGAGGAGGGAAAGAGAGAGGAAAAGCAGAGACCCATGTGGAGAGATCTCTCTCTCACTTTTTGGAGGTGTTTGCACTTGGACAATGAATTTGGACACGAGAGATATAATGGGTTTTGTTGATGTTGAAGGAAATGGTGTTCTTGTTGGAGAGAGAAGACTTTTGACACTTGATATTTTAGAGAGAGAGAGAGAGAGTGGAAAGAGGCTATTTTTCTAATTGTGGGCTCAACAAGTTTGTTTCCCTTCTCACTGAATGGATCAATTTAGTCTTATCTAATTGTGTCTTATCAAGTTTGTTCTATTTTTTTTATTTTATTTAAATAAAATTAGAACATAAAAATTAGCTTACTCACCACTCCCATGATTTAGATAATAAAATAAAGATAAAATTATTTTTATAATCCTTTAAATTTAAATTATTATCCGTTTAGATTTTCTAAATTTGTTTCATTTAAATTTGATCATTTAAATTATATTTTATTTATAATGTAAGTTTTTTATCTTAATTTCAATAAAAATTAATATTGTCGTATTTCGATTAGATCTTAACATTTTATAATAGTAACTCGAGAAAATTTTCAAACTTAAATAGCTATACGTGTTATTTAGTATATTTTAAAGACTAATAGTATAAACAAATGTAACTTAAATAATCGAATTGAGAAAAAATAAACTTAAAGCACCTAAATGAAAATTGAGTTAAACTTAAAGAATTAAAAGTGTATGTTTGCCTAAAATAAAATTATGATACATAACTGAAGTAAAAGTGAATGTCATGAGAAGAGGGGTTGAATTGTGATACTTTTTAAAATTTAGTTCATGAACTAATATTGTCCTCTCAAGTTGTCTTTAGAGTGAAGATGGTTAGATAAAAAATCATCATCCTCCTATTGGAGATTATCAAAAGAAAAATAATAAGAGTTTGAAATATATGTGATAATTGTACTAATAGTGTGAATAAAACAAATATAAAGATAATAAATTTTAAGAAGATTCACACACCTAATTTATATTGGTTCACTTAATATAGGTTACTTGAGTCCTAACAACTTTGTAAGAGTTTCACTAGTGTTTAGAAACTCGTCCTCTAATCTGCAACTTTTCAACTATGTATTTTCTTAACCTCACAAGAATTACAACATTGTATTTTTACTAGTCTCAACAGACTTACAAAACAACTCAAATATATATCAACTTGAGGATATACAATTAGTAATGTGTTTGATTTGTTTTGGGGATCAAATTATAATTTTCTAAGATAAGATAGTGATGTGAAGTTGTATATAACACACTCAATAAAAATGGTCCTCGTATTTGTTTAAGTTTGAAAGAGTGTGTAGAATGAAGATAATGGTGATAAGCTTGAATAACTTCGATATTTTCTTGTAGATGATTCTTTTGATGTTTGAATATTAATATTTCTCTATTTATAATTGTCTTTGGAGCTTCAATCATATGAGTTAGCAAAATATAGTTGTTAGAGACTTTGTTAAGTTTCTTTGGACTTGTCTTTATTTGTAAAAGTGTCATTTAACCTTTATCATCTTGTTAAGTATGCTGAGAGGATAAGTGTCGCAGTCTTTCCTCGGATCCAATTTGAAGGAGGATGAGACTTTCATTAATTATGATGTGACTTGTCTTTTTTGGCTTTTTCTTTTCCCAACACCTATAATGTTGTGCATCATAAGTCAAGGACAATATTTTTAGTGCTTTGGTAATTTTACTCATTTTCTCATGTGTGAGGATAAATAGATAACATAAATTCATCATTTCTTCTGCATAGTTTATCCTCTGACGGGGATTCATCCTCTCTTCGTGATTGTTTATCATCTGACATAGATACATTCTCTCTTTCATTATTGTTTTATTCTCTAACATAGATTAATCTTCACTTTTATTATTGTTTATCCTCTAACATAGAGGTTATAATTTCATCCTCTCTTAAGTGTTGTTTATCTTTTGTGTTTGTCCTCGGATCTAATTTAAGTACAAGGATGGAGTTTCTATTTTATTGACTCTTGATGTGATTGTTGCATTCTTTTTTCCAACCATTTTGACCGGTGTGTCATTCACATCAAGTACTTCACATTGTTGAATCCTTGTATTTTTCTTTGTGTGTCAAATTTTTTATGAGGATATCCTCATCTTGAGACTGTATTCATCTCCTAATGTAATTCATTCTAAGGATGTATATGGATGATCATAAGTCTTCGAGAGATAATTGTATGTTTTTCTTTCCAATATGTGACTATTGGAATTTGGTGTAAACATGTTGACAATTTTTTTACTTGTTAGGTAACCTTCTTGAATATGATTTATAAAAGAGATTCTTATTATTCTCTTGGTCTATTATTGATGACATGATTATTTATTATTCCTAATACCTTGAAAATCACGATTTATGTATTTGTCTTACTTCAAACGCTTTTGTATAAATTTGAACAATGTTAACCTAGTGTTTTTGCACTGTTCACATAAGATCTCATTTTTATATATGATAGGATATTTTTCTAGAGTTCATCCGTAGGTGCGATGATGAAAATTCTTATCTTCCACATAAGAGTACCTTATGTTACTTTTATATTTACTTTTGGTAAATCTTGAATAGTGTGAACAACTTGTCAACTTTTGTCCTTTTTTACTTTTTTGAAAATTTCTTTTTTAATATTTGTGAAATAAAAATTTTGCTAAATATTTATCCTCATATTTGGACTCTTCATCCTCAGATCTGGATTTTTCATCCTCTAATTTTCATATAGACACATAGTTTTTTCTTAACTTCTTCCAAGAGATTTTATGTGTGATTGAGATGCAACATATTGCGATGATCATTCTCAACTTGAGGATAATCATATTTAATGAATTAGGCTCCTTGAGTTGATACATCACACTTATTTATGTGAGTGGCTTCAAGCTTGACTACTTATATTCTTTCAACAAAAACTCAAATGCAAATATCAGTAGATCACTATTTAGAAAACTTAACATTTGTTTCATAAGGTTTGTTGTCATTAAAACACATATAAAAAAGGTCTTTACGTCAACAATAAGATCACATAGGTGAAGTAACAAATGTCTCGTTTAGTTTAAACATCATTTTAGACATATCAAAAAGATATTTTAGAGTACCAATCCAATAGTAATAAGTACAAAAAAGGAGTAATTATTTCAATCCGTCCAAATTTGCTCTAATCATCTTCTAAATTACCTCTATTTTTTAACTGTAATGGACGAACCAATGGTCTCTTGAACCAGACCAACCCAATTTTAAACATAAACAAAATTGTTCGAGGCTAAAAAACTTTTTTAATTATAGATTATTTTTTAAGATGGGGTCTATACTAAAATTGGACCAAAATGTGTAATCCATTTTAACAATCATAATTGTATGTATATGTAGATGTATATACTTCTTCCCCTCTACAACAACATCAATAAAAATTCATATTAGGCAGTTTCAAATATAAGTAAAATTTAACTAATTATATCATATTAATGTTGCAATTCTTAAAATACTCTTTAAAACGAGTTAGACCCAAAGATAAAGTCACCAAAAATAAAAAATATAATCATTATTTAATAAAAATATCTAATATTCTATTACTTTTTAAAAAAAAATTAATAAAAACAAATTTAATATTAATATTATTTCAATAAAAAAAATTGACTTTATTATTGAGTTAAAAAGAAACATTAAACTGAATTTACTGTTGAATTAAAAAAACATTAAATGAAATTGATTATATTAATTTAATAAGTCATTTTTATTTTAAAATATCTGGAAAATTAAATTTAAACAAAAAGTTATTAAGGTTACTAAAATTCTATTACGAGTTTTAAAAATTGCTCGTCTAACATAATCATCTTTAGATCCCAATAATTGTTGGATCAGTCCTAATTTAAAGGCAAACATAGTTTGACTAACGGGGTTAAGGACTACGCCAAAAATAAAAAGTCAAAGTCCTTTTAGCTATAGAAAATGATAAAGCACGTATAATTGTACTCTTTTATAAAAGTTGCAATTGCTTTTTATTCTTCTTTATGATTAGGGCCAACAAGAGTACCATTAACACACAAATCACCACCTCTCGTGTGTTTAGTTACATGCATTCGAAGAAAGATAAATTTGATAGATATTTTATTAAGTCAAAGACTATATTTAAAATATTCATATTTTAAAAGATCAAATTTATAGGGTCCTATAAAGTATGTGATCATTGTTGTTGCCAACAATACACCAATACTTAACATATATATTCAATGACATTTAGAAATGAATATTAATAGAAGGATATATTTGAGCGTTAACACCCTGTTTTGTACTTAAAAAATAACACTAACATAAGGATAAAATATATTGAATTGAACTATACTTTGAGTCTGACATGTAAAAAAAATTAAAGGTATAAGTCTGGTACGTAGTTTGTTGTAGACTTATTTTTTAAGTCTTGATAGAAATTTGATATGACATGTTAGTCTACTTAAAAGTCTATTTTATTTTAACATTTTTGAATAAATAATTAAATATATCTTTAAATAGATAAACAAGTTAATATGTTAATAAAATTAAGTTCTATTTTGATATTTAACATTATATTTTAAAGAATATGACTTTATATATATTATACTTAAATTATATTTTATAATAACACATTTAGATATGTCAAAAATATAATGAAATTAATATGTATAAATTATTAAAAGTTGAATATATAACAAAAAAAAAATTAAAATTTAATATAATAATTATAATAATAATAAAATATTATTTATATTTATTTAAATAGGTATGCCTAAAAGGCTTATTATGTGACATATAATCTGATATTTTTAATTAAATAACTTTTTTTAGAAGCCTTTATCTCACCTGTTTAAGAAAAAAAAATCTAATATGCTCTAGTATGAGCTTGATGTAGGCTAGATCGTAAGTCCTGACATAACCTATTCTCATCCTTAATTTTCAAAATAATTAAAGACAACTCTAAAATATAATGTTAAATAATTAAACACAATCACATTAATTATATATATATATATATATATATATATATAATTTTTTAATTAATAATTATATTGGACCGAGTTCATCAAAATAAAACTAGTTTTAGCTCATGGCCCAATCTAAAACTTACATTTGATAACATTTAAAATTATACTCAATTATGTTTAGTAGATCTTAATGAGTTGAGATATTGTAAATATATTCATTAACCATTCACTTAGTTTGTAAAAAAAATTAATTATCTACTTAATATAATTAACTAAGAATTTGATAATTATCTAATTAGCTATCGATTAAAAATTTGTATCAAAATAACACAATTCAGATTTTTTACCTTCAATTTTTCCTTTGACTATGTAGGGCTCTACACGGTGTCGTACATATTTGTAACTTTAAATCCTATTATTTTTACATCGAAGCTCACCAAATTGTATTCTTTTGCAATTTTTTTATTCTCGGTGTTAATAGTATACATACATGATAAATAATGAGCGAAAGATATCAATTAACCCATACAAATGAGTTAATTTAGCATAAAATAGGTTTCTCACATTACTGCATGGCAAAACTATGTCAACTGAAACAGAAAGTGGAAGAACGTGTTTGGTATCTCTCTCGCTGTTAATCTACAAATAAAAAATAAATAAATAAATCAAAACTGGTAAAGTAATTGACCAAAATTTGACTGCAACGTTATGTAATGTGTGCAATTAAATTTGTCAAAGGCAGCTAGTAGACTAGGACATATCAAATGCAGCATTCAACTACTAGTTACGTTTTTTTATTATTGAAAAACTCGACTCGACTCGACTCATTAATGCACATTAAATTAATTGTAGTTAAGAAGTGTTGATTTCACACGCCACCTAACGCAAATAAATGATAAAAGACCTTCAGAAAATGTTTTACATTAAAGAGAAGGCTAACATGTGTCTTAGAAAACTTATTAATATACAAAAAATATTAATTTTATTTTAAAAAGCATGCATTTTCATTTCTAAATTGTAACACCAATATTAGTTTTTATGACTATCATTTATTAATTATTACTTATGATCCACGTTGGGTGTACATAATCTTCTCCGGATCAATACAAACTTAAGTCCAGTTTGAAAGCATAAGACGAGAAGGATTAAGCTATTGAATTCTAATATATGTAATAAATTAAAAGGGCTAGTTTGACCATTAGACAAATAAGCATAGCTGTATTGATTTTCGGTATCAAATCATATCACATATTTCTCCATGTTTGAATTTCAGTCGGATGCTGAATTTAAAAGATAGAACCAAATATTTAATGTATTGGGTACGACAATTAACTCCATCCTAATGAGAAAAAAATTAACTCCATCCTAGGTATCTCCTATTCATCTAATGACTTAAAAGATAGAACCAAATATTTAATGTATTGGGTACGACAATTAACTCCATCCTAATGAGAGAAAAATTAACTCCATCCTAGGTATCTCCTATTCATCTAATAACTTGCCTTCTTCTAATTGCCTATAATCCTAATTTTTCTTTTTTTATAATATATAATTCGAATTTCCTCATTTAGTTGCTTCAACGCCGAAACAAATAATGTGCATTCACTCTAAATGGTCATTTGGTATGGGAAGTTCCTAATACAAACAATCGCACTTAGTTGGTGTCAACTTAAATTGGCAAAAACAATGTGGCCAGTTAATTAATCATGTTTCAAGGTTGTTACGAGCGCAAATTAACTCGCAGAATCGACTCGGTGGTAAATGGTAAACTCGAATTTGAGGTAACCAAGTTCCCGCGAGTTGGCTCGTGGTTAAACTGTGGAATCATATTGTTTGAGAGTTTGGAGCAAAATGGAATGAATGACTTTGATAATAAAGGATGAGCAAAGAGAATGGAGGGGAGGAAACGATAGAAGTTTATTTGACTGTATATATATAAACACTACTCCTGCAAAATTATTCATTCAAACAAATAAATAATGCCCAAATACCACACATAAATATTGAAGTTTAGAAAAGCCTACCATGACAGAAGAGAACTTGCAGGGTCTACACAAATTTTACCTTCCACATACTAAGCCACATATTGAAGGCTCTTTCTATTAATAATCAATTAATGCCATCCATTACAGACATTCAAATATAAACACCACCAAGTTTTGAGCTAGTATTCTTCTAAAACTAAGAACATTGTAATAAAATAATGCAGAACAAAAAGGTTGAAAACCTAAAATAAGATGCACAATCCCTGACAAAATATCTCATTTACTGCCTTGATCTTGACTCGGCTCGTCTAGCTTCATCAGGAGTAGAAGGAAACAGTTCCACATACCTTGATCCAATGGTCATTTTATCCTTGCACATTGCTCTCTTAGCCTCGTCTGGCGACACAAACTCTACATATGCCTCTCCAGTAGCTTTACCATCTGGGCGACATGCAATGTGTACCCTATCTTCTATCAGCTTGTAATCTTTAAAAAACTCAATAATTTGAGATTTGGTCACCATGAATGGAAGTCCACGCATCTTCAATATCTCAGTATATTCCATTTGGTCTTTATCACTGAACCTCTTGGACCGGGAGGGAGGAGGGCTTCCATGATAATCATTGTCATATATTCCTTCGTAATTTACCTCAGCAGCAACAGCATTGTAATAATCCTGCTTCTTACACCTAAAGACTTCCACATATCTTCGACCCATGTTCTGCCGATCCCTCTGTAAAGCAAACTCAACCTGCATTGCTCCTGCAAAGACTACAAAGGCCTCTCCAGAGAACCGTCCGTTCTTGTTGACCAGCAACACATCGACAATGGTCAGTCCAGCAAAGAATTTCAAAATGTCAATGTCTGTGCAGTTAAACGGAAGCCCCCTGAGACGAACGACAGGAAAAGGAGGAGGGGGCTGGAAGCCACCAGCATATCCATAAGGTTGAAAGCTGCCTGTTCCGCTGCTCACTGCGAAGTATGGATTGGATTCCATCATTCTTTGTCTCTTTGAGCCAACCTCGTACCCGTCCGAAACCCCCCCGCTTCCCAACATTGCCCTTCAAATTTCCATACCCAAAAAAAAAATCCCCCACTCAACATGTTAATAAAGCCAATCCCAACCCATGTTTCCCTGATACTTAATTTCAATTCTTAACGTCATAAATTTTATCATATTCATCACAGCTCCAAAAACAAAACATAATTTTTTTAAAAAGTAACAAGACAACGACCAGCTAAACCAATAGAATGTACAAAGGATGAACACAATCACATTATTTTCTTTGAAATTTTTTTATCAGTTAATATCCAAGACACAGAACATTAGTTGGACATAACATTGAACATAGCACATTCGCAAAACAACATCAAAAATAAAAGAAAAGAAAAGGTCATACAAAGGAAGCAGCTCAAGGTTAATATAATAGCAGAACAATATACCTAGCGCCAGACTAACAAAGCTAGTAAGGTTAATTAATTAAAGAAAATTATGAAAAAGCAACACAAACAAAAAAATTAGAAACCTATCATATTATATATTCCATATTTTCAGGATTAAAAGAAAGTTATCTATATGTGTGTGGCAACATGTGTGACAATATAGTACCTACTGACCCTAATCACATGGTTGAAAGAAGACCAAGAAAATTGTATATGCCCACAGATTTTTCACATTTTCACAGCAAAATTCATTAGCAGAGAAAGCTTTTAACAAAATAAAATGATAAAACCCTCATATCATGGTATAGAATATAAATTATTTAAAATACATAGCTATACACACGAAATTGAAGACAAAATCTGAAACTCTGAAAGAATTTTCCTAGCATAGACCTTATCAGTATTTCTATATTTTCTATCTTAACTAAAACTTTATCATGCACCAATGAATCACAATACCAAAAAAATAAAAATCTCGAATAACTTCAATTCCCACACACGAATACGATTCCTAATCATAAAGATCACCGCAGAAAAATCAAACCCCAAAAAGGTAACAAAAAACCACATTCGAAGGAAACTATAAGAAACGATAAAAAAGAATTAGAGGAAGATGAAGTTTAGGAGACTTACCCCCTCGGTCCGTACATGTTTCCACGATCGCCGAAGGATCGGGCGAACGGGGAATCGGCCGACGGAGGAAAACGATACGGATCCAGCGGTGCGATTCTGAGAATGAAACGTGGTTGAATTGAAAATCGTAATGTGAGAAGAAAACCCTAACTAGGGTTGCGAAATCGGGTTCAACGAGCTTCTTCACGGAACGGAACACTGTGCACCCTTTTCAAGTTTTGAGTGTCTTATTTATTATATCTTTTTTCTACGTCAAAAGAAATTTATTTATTCTCAGATTTAAAAGAGGTGTAAAATTATTTTACAAAACAAATAATAATTAAATATCTCAACACCAATAAAAAATTTAAATAATTTTGTTCGATCTATAAATCATAAAATGTAATGTGACATATTTGATGATATTTGACGATTATAATTAAATCAATATTGTAAAATTATGGCAAAATTACATTTGTAGTTCTTTAACTTAATTTTAAGTAACGATTTAGTCCTTTAATTTTTTTTTTTTCATTTCAGTATTTTATCTTTTGAAATAATTTCAATTTTATCCTTTAAATGGGTTTCGTTAAGGCAATGTTGACAAATTTCCTCCTCCACTCTTTGACATTTCTAAATATTTTGTTTGGTGTTCACCTCTCCCGCTAATTTTCCTCTTCTCATTTTCTTCTTATATCCATGAAAAATCATATTCATTGTTCCCAAAACTCAAAATCTATGGCCGTTTTGAAACTTGTGATGCGCACAGTGACAACATGGGGTCCGAACAGAGGAAGAAAGTTTTGGGGTTGTAGGAATTTTGTGTAAGCAATACTACCTTTATGGTTTTCGATATTTTATTTGAGGTTGTTAGATTAGATTTTGGGATTTTGTTTTTCATATTGATTTTTCTCATATTGGGGTTTTAGATTTATGGTTTTTTGGTTCAGAGAAATAAATGATACTTCTCAATTTCTTGTGATGGATAGATGGAAGGAATATGATTTTGAGTTTTGAGAATCATGAATATGATTTTTGGAAGAAGAAAATGACGAAGAAAACGAGTGAGAGAGAAGACCAAACAAGGTATTTGGAAATGTGAAAGAGAAGAAAACTAAGAAGAAAATCAATGATGGAATTTGTTAACGTTGCCTTAATGGAAACCCACTTAAAGGGTAAAATTAAATTTATTTCAAAAGATAAAATACTGAAATGAGAGAAAAAAATGTTAAAAGACTAAAAATTACCTAAAATTAAGTTAAGGGACCACACATATAATTTAACCTAAAATTATTTTACAATCTTAAACCGTAAAACTTTACATTTGTTTACTTTTATTTTATAAGTATTTTAGTCCCTTTGTTTACTTTTATTTTATAAGTATTTTAGTCCCTGTACTCTTTCATTAAAATTTATTACTTTTTAAAATTTAAATTTAATTGTATTTTTCGTTGTCGTATTTTGTTTCATATAAAATCTTGCTTTTCTTATTTTTGTAATTTGTGTTCTCTAATTTTCAAAAAAAATAATTTAAAGGAATGTTTATATTTGTATATTGTATTTTTAATAGGAGATACTTTTCGATTTCACATTAGAATGATGGAAAATGACACTTTTACATATAGATTATCAAACATGTATTAGTTTAACGCACCTTTATATTTTTTTTAATTAAAACTCTATCTTATATCTTATATTAATTTATTTATTTTTAAATAGAGATCATAAAATAGAGTTGCAATTTTTTTTACTCGTTCCAATATAAAGTCGCATCTATTGTCATTTTTATTTATAATAAATAATTAATAATTAATTATCCGATGCCAAAATAAACAAATTAGCAACTTTATTTTATTAACAATTCT
>JBBPBS010000271.1:47551-82719 GCA_037974835.1 Cicer judaicum
AACCTTTTATTAAAAAAAAAATTACTTTAAGTGATCACCTTGAAGATAAAAAACAAATATAGAATATTTTTTTTATATAAATTTTAATGTAGCGTATAATAAATAATTTTAAATGAAAATGAGATATAAATGAAAATATCTCCATGATAAAAATATTCTTATTTGTAGGGAAATGATAACAAATATCGTAAAGATTGTTAAAAAAACTAAATGACAAAATGTTTATCTTAAAAATAGTACAATGTTTATCTTAAAAATAGTACACTCAACACTTTAAAAAAAAATTAAAAATGATTTTTTATCATAGATTTTTTTTTTTTTTACTCATTTAACATAGATTTGTTAACTAAATAATAAAGTTACAAATTTATCAAAACAATTTGCCGTTCTGCATTTTATTCACTTTGAATAGTGAAGGAAATTATGTATACTACTGTGGTTTAAATAAGTTTGCATCCTATTAATTATTATATCGTGTCAGTACATATAGAAGTAACCTCGTGATACTTGCTATACAACACTAAATTGAAAATGAAATTAGAACTACTTCTCCCTTTTTGGATGCAATAGAACCAAATCCCAATCCTTTGTAACGATTTCACATAAACCCTAATAAATAAGAACAAAAAACACCAATTAAAATTACAAACCTATTAACTAAACACCACAAAATAAATAAATAAGACTGATCCAAAAGCACTAAAAGACAAGTCTCCTTAGTTAAAGACAAATTTTCTTTCTAAAAACACAATAATTTCAAGAAAAAGTAAAAGAAAGCACATCCCCCAGAAGAAATGCACGATCATATAACAAGCAGGGGGAACAAATTTCAGGATGTACAAACCTAGTCACGTCCTGTTCTTCCCATTTTAAATCCAGGATACCAGTCGAAGCAGCTACCAATCAGTCATTCTAGATGAAGATCATGAGAATCTATTTGCTATACGTGAGTTTACAAATAAATCTGCTAACACGGGAAGATACTGCTAGCCAAGGTATAATGCCAACCTGCCAAATGATATATATCAGTTTGAATGACATTCACAAACTAATGGACACTTTCATAAATGACCTCTTACTGAATCATGAAAAGCAATTATATGTAGTACTTCCATAGAGAGTTTTTGCCAAACAAAATAGAAAGAAGGGGGGGAAAAGAAATTATTTCCACATGACTAAGCTTAAAGAATCCCGCCAGTACTTCACTTTCTCAAAAACCAAACCTGGGGATGTTATTTCAAGCCATATGGGAATCATCTGATCGGCAAACCTTCCCAGTTCCGACACTCTATTTGCTCCATACAGACTTCCTTATTGTAGATCACAATGGAAAAGGTATTTTTGGCATAAAGTTGTACAGCCCAATGATGATATACAGGCAACAAGATGAACAAACGAATAAAACCCAACTTAGAGCTAAGTGAGAAGGTTTTAGAGTAGATGATGTTGTATGTCTAAGAAAAACCTCTTGACAATTAGCTAAGCCTCAAAGACATGCAATTGATGCATCTAGTTTGACTATAAGGCTACGCTTGGTGGTCAAGATAAGAAAGATAGAATATGATCTGTTATCATACATCTTTATAATTCAATGTTAGTGGAGCCAATAGGATATGAAAAGCTTATCCTAGTGGCATGCCTTATTCTATTCATTAGTCACTACCACTTCGACCATTGAGCACCCTCTGCCATTGTAGCCACTATTAGACATGCTCGATATTGTCATCATTGTCACCACTCAGTGCCACCGCCATCGTCTCCTAGCACCCTCCACCACCATGAGGCCCCTATCATCATTGTCTTGTCATTTGCATATCCATATAGTTTACATCGTACCATGTCTTTATTAGTCCACCTCAAACATAGCATAAGATAACATTATACAATCTTGAGGATTATTTGATCCACATCAAGCATTGGATAGGATAAGACCTTATCGTACTTGTATCTTACCCTAATTTTACAAACTCTCTTGTCCAATCTATCCTCATCCTATCCTGGTCACCAAATGAGCCCTAGTGGTGTTCACTCAGTACCAACAACCAGTATTTTACCAGATGGAAGACAAAAATATCCAGACAATGATATGTTACAATTCCAACACTTTCTCTTTCATGGCATGTTACCACCCATCACTAGCCAAAGCCTCAAAAGTAATCTTAGGAACTTTCACAACATCAAGGGAAGCGACGGAGGATGGGAAGGAAGGATGATGATGCATACAATGATTAAAAAAAACAATATAGAATGACAAGTTACCCTAGAACATGCACCTTTTCTTAATATAATGGAAATGTCTGATATCCGATCTTGGGGTAGAGATAGACAGACATGAGTGCAACAATAGAAGAACAAGCTTATCCCCTTGAGCCTCTTCTGAAGCAGATGGTGGAGTTGGAGGGTGACATACATATACCTAGTGAATGGATGGCCGGGGAGGAAGGTATCATCAAGCTCCAACTTCCAATACACTAACAACTCAATGGTCAACCTTATCTGTATCAGAAAGTGGATGGTTCAATCAAAGGTCTTTTATTAGTCAAATCTACATGCAGAGAAGCATGTCCTCCCATATCCACAAGTCTAAACTTGCTATTGAACCACATTAAGCAAGGTGATGTTCCTTACCATGGCTATATATATCAGTATATCCCATATGTCTTACTCAAGTAAGTTAGTTTTCTTACCATAACCATCCAACTTCCATGTGGCATTAGATAGAATCAATACTACCAGTACTATAGAAGAGTCAGCATCAGAAGTCTAGTACTTCATCCTTTCTCCTAGATTATCAGTCACTTATGAATCATCACCGCCCAATGTGTGTCGGAAAGAGTCGGTGTGAAAAAATTGAAAATGGACATATTTGGAGAACAATACCCAATGTGGATGCAAGTCTCTATTTATGATGTGTATTAGGCTAAAAGTACATACAGTGTAGTACATGTAATAATACAATGACCAAAAATACTTTCTGCACATTAACCACGTGCAATAACACTTTTGCTCTCATCAGTTGCCAGAAAAATATAACTCACTACAATATCATCCATGCCATCTTACTGTATAGCTCCGAGTCTTAATTTGACACCAATGAATTTTTTAAAATCCAAAGACATTTGGGATATTCATTAATATACATGTGCCAGGAGAGTGTCACAAGCTAAATCAAATCCTCACTCAAAAGAAAATGCATGTGTTTTTATACAAGTAAAAGCTCAGATCATTCAATGATTAGGACCTAAATAAGCATCATTTGCTTTGAAGAATGCTTCTTTTTCATACAAATATTTGAAATTTAAAATATAATAATGACAGATACTAGCAACTACTCACCATAATATTGTTATTTTGAACTCCTCCAGTCCTCCAAGATAATAATCTTCCTGCAGAAGTGCATAAAGTAGTTCAGCATACACACACACAAAAACATTGTTTTCTTCTTTCAACAATAAAAGGGAATGAGTCATCCCATTTTTCTGCTAGGTCTTTATTAAGACAGAATCCCCAAAAAAAAAACACAGACAAACTTTTTTATAGCAATCTAATCAACCCAACACGTCTTATACAAATGGGGGACACAGTTTATAATGTAACCTAGTAGAATTGAAGTTTCGATCATAATTGCCATACCAAATGGTTGCACGAGTTGTTGAGATATGCTAGCCACAGGAGAACTCCAAAACCAGATAAGCAGAATTAAATATGTTAAAACCTACAAGGCATAACCACATATGTATCTTATCACTTATCAGCATCCACAAAGAAAAAATGTAAACTGAAAATCAAATTTAATATCAGGAAATACCTTTAAGGTGAACAGAACTTGCGAAAACAAAGCTGTATCTTTGGCGTGTAAATGTTGACCTGGATATTAAATGTAACTATAATTTTTCATAAATGCTAGATTTGTAAAGCAGGAAAAGGCAGAGAAACTAGAGTAGTGCTACAATTACAGTATTATTTTAAGAACTATAATGTAATTTGATTTGTAGTGAGAATTGATGTTGAGATTATTTTAGTTCTATTAACTAAGTTTTACTCTCGTCTATTCCCTCCCTTGTGCAGTATTGAAGAGATGAGAATGTTACGATAGGTAAGTGGTTACACAGTATAGCAGTGAAGAGAATGTTACAATAGATAAGTGGATACACAACACAAGATAGGATTAAAAATCAAATTATTAGAAAGAAAGTCGGGATAGCTCCTATTGTAGAAAATATGGTAGAGTCTCGTACTTATCTAGTTTGGGCATGTGTTAAGACCCATAAAAGCAATAGTAAGGAAGGTAGACTAGATGAAAGATAGTATGATAGTTAAAGGGAGACTAAGGAAAACTATAACTTTAAAGTTTCATTTAGGTATAGCAACAAATTTATCATCATAGAAGACTCAAAATTGTAGCCATTAACATGTCAATCCACATTTATACAGAACGCAGCATCTAAAATTACTTGCAACAGGAAATAACTCACACTTTGCAAGTTCCTTCTCCTTTGCAGCTGCCTGTCTTTTGATTTTTGCTGCTTGTGCAAAGGTGGATGGCCTGAGAGGACAAAAAATGATTCATGTATAGTATCTCACACAAACATATAGAGAAGAAAATAAATGGTGTTTTAAGTTTCACCAAATAACTTGGTTGAATCTTTACAACATGAGTCAACTACATCCAATAAGAAAAATTATTTTGTTGTTGTATGTTTGATTCTTTACTCTGAACTATGGTTCACGATTTCAATTTATTCTTGTTGTTGTATGGCCAGACTGTCACTAATCCCCTTCAATATTTCATACTCAATAGGGCATAGTGCGCATTTGGACAAAACCATAGGTTCACCCTCTAACTTTTAATTCCAGTTGATCACACACTAACCTTTTATCATTCTTGTGCAAGCTCTAGTATTAAGACCAATAGAAATCATAATTAACCCCTATCAACTTGCAAAATACACACACATAAACTTAGTCATCTCATGGGAAAAAAACAAGATTGTATCCATAACAGCTGCGTATTTGGATTTCGGTATTTTCATTGGGGGATGGGGGTCTACCATTTGATACATATATACTAGAGTTTTATATAGATATATCAACTAAGTGACTAACAAATGCAAGGTAATGGAATTTAGAGATGGAATACAATTACCATACACCATCATTAAGATATTTTATGAAGATATGAGGAAAATCTCCATTCCATTGTTTGGGAAGTAAATGAAATGACAAAAAAATATTGTTAAGTAATAAGTTGGATGGAATGGAATGAAATATATTATAACTTATAACAACTTCCACTTCATTCTACCATGTTTCAAACAATGGAAACTAATGTAATTCCATTCCATCGCTTCCACGTAGTCTAAACAGCCCAAATGCTTGGCATTTGAGCCTCTTAAGTCCAGAGGTAGCATTTGCTTAAAATAAAGCGGAAGACAGTTGGTCTTTTCACCTTTTGAATTAAAAGCTCGACACAAACAACAATTATACAAAAATATCAAAACCAATTGAATTTTGAATCCAAGGAAAACCGGTTCCTTTTCTTTGCAGAAGATAGTGTTTGCTAAAGCATGGATTACATACTGCGACAGGGAGTTTGCCTCCTTCAAAAGTTGTTTTATTTCTGCACGCAACTGAATTTCTTTTTCCTTCTCAGATCCACCCTGTAGCAAAAGCATATGGCTAAAACAAATTAGTAACATAATCACCAGTCCGTGTCTTAGAGAATCTATCCTGCCAAGCACGAGAAAGCAAATAAGCACTTAAAATATTAGGGTAGAAATGGAGTAGATAAGACAATCACCCGAACATTATGCAAAGGTTGAACTTTGTCTCATTAAAATACCACAACATTTTCATGGATAATCAATAAGTGGCATTTGGCCCCAACTGTGATCTGGTAACGCAATTAGTAACCTAAGCAACAGCCTCAAATCTCTCTCATTGAATGATTCACCTTCACGACAGTTATTTTCATTATTGGGCATCGGTTTAGTAAATGTTTGAATTGGCAGTGAGTTTGGCAAAATCACGGTTCAAAGAGTAGCTTTTGTAAATGGTGGCACAATGTGATTCAGCCAAAGTTACCGCCAATCCAAACAAGCACCACCAAGATTTGAACACAAAAAGCTAAAAACTACACCATAAAGCTTGGTCTGATGCCGAGTCATCATGCTTCGAAAACTCTATGAAACACAAACACACTGACACTACTAATGTAAAAAATGTAGGACACTGGATATAACTAAAATCCAATAAATGGGAATTCAAAACCCAGATACCTACACTATCCTATATCATTCAAAGAAACATCAACATAAATAGATAAAATTAAACAAGTTTTGAAATGTAAAAGCTATTGTCCTACAACAAATAAACATATTGTGTTCCAATACCCTATAATAAACTTGAAAAAGACTCTACGTATCTTTACCAAGTGAAGACCAAAGTTGCAATTGAGCAACACAGACAGATACACACACTATAAGAATTTAGAGAATAAGTTAAAGATTGAAGATGATAACGAACCTTCTTGAAATGATCAATCCAATGGGAAGCGAAGTGAAAAGCGAGAACAATGAAAAATATGAGAGGAGCTGATAGCGATCTTTGATGTTCTTCACTTGCTGCTTCGTCTCCCATCATCGATTCAATTCGAAAAGAGCTAATTAAGGTGGGAATTCAATGTTATCAAAGCTAAATCGAACAACGAATCAGTAAAGTTTTTTCAACCTAAAAGAACCAAACAGAGACAGATTCGAAAATCTAAATCTGGAAGATAATAATTTGGTAATAGAAAACTGGAATACAAAAATCAAAAACTGGAAATGAAAAGCTCAATGGAGAAATCTAACCAGGGAAATGCGGTTCAGACAATTAAATGCTCAATGTTAATAAATATCGTCGTAATTTTTTATTTTATTTTATAAAATCTCATCGTAAATATTTATATTTTTACATAAATAAATAACATCATAAATATTAAGCTTGAGCATTGGTTGTGAATAGGTAAATTCGGATTCAATTTTCCCAAATCATCTAAAATTTAAGATTTATAAGTTTATTAATTTTTATATCGGTTTAGGTAAATTTTGGTCACTGCGGTTTATACAAATGAGATTGTCTGGATAATAAGCTTTTTTTTTATTGAAATGTTTATTTTCTTTGATTTTTTTTATTATTTTATTTTCAAATTCATTTTAAAAAGAATATAAATTTTTTTAATATTTTAGCAATGTTTAACTAAGTTTTTATAAAACATCTTATTTATGTATAACAATAGTGTAATAATTAAGTGGGGTTTAGTGACTTATTCAAACACTCAAATCCGTATAAATACACAATTTTAAATTTATGTGATTTGTGACTTATTACAACTCGTTTGTATATTAAATTGAGTCATTCGATGACTTGAGTTCAGTCGAGTCACCTAATTTTATTCGATTCTAATAAATATTAAGCTAAATTATAATTTTAGTAGTTTATATTATCTTTAAATTTCACTTTAATCTTTTTAAATTTTTCCGTGTTATTTAATTTCTTAAGATAATTTTAGCTTTACTTTCATTCATTAAGTTTTTTCAAGGTGGGACAATTTAGTCATTATGTCAAAAAAAAAATTGCCTCTGTGAATTGTTTCTTAATTGGTTATTATTTGTTTGACTCACAAAGAATAATAGGATCCATATGTGCAATTTATGTATTATAATAGCTATCATCACATCGATATTACACAGACAATTTATATATATGATTTTTGTATCTTAACTATAATCATCATCAATATATTAATCACACAAATTCCTGGTGACTAACTCTTATTAGTGATTATAACTTAACAATTGTATTAACTAATCATTACTCAAACATCTTATTATTACTATCCATATTTTGTTTAGATTAGATGTTATTAATCATCGTCTTAATAATTTTAATTAAATGTTATTAAATCATTTGTGTTAATTTAATCGACTATCTAATCCACTTCATTGATTAATTCCTTAAACAATTTACCAATTATGATCAACTCCCGATGGATAGAGTAGCTTATTTAATTGAATAATTTTACATTTACACACTTTCTTGTTTTCCAACTCAATCCTAGTTGATTATCTTATCTAAATGCTTAATCTTATGTCTAGTCCATTATTAAGGAACTAACCTATTAACACTAGTCACAATCTGACATTTAAGTTAATTTTAGTTGTTTGATAATTCAATTGGGTATCATGTTCACTTAATTAATTCACTTGCAAATTTCGTTTAACGAAGTCAATTAATCCACCATGCTTGATTGATTAACACAACAAAATCAATAATCAACATTCAATAGAAACCACACATGCAATTAATAATAAGAGAATCGTGTTAATAATCGCCGATATATATACATAGGCCATCACCGGTATATAGAAACCACACATGCAATTAATAGTTAATTAACACTCAAATGTAACGAGTTACGTTTATCAAACATATTGATCAACAAATCATTATATATGGTTTGGTTCAATTATCATATTTCGTTTTCACCACAGTGATTTAATCATGTATTCAATTATGGTTGTGCAACCCATAAAGATCATGGGATATCATATTTAAATTAAATACTCCGTTTACTTATTATTACCCTTAAAAAGTTAAATTCGCTATGTATCTTAATTAGTAAAATGTGGGAATACTAATAAACAAATTGGATTGGAATGACTTCTAGATGTTTGGAAATATCCATAATAATTAAAACATAAACTAATTCTTAAAAAATATTGGTTTTCGAGAAAAAAAAAACAATTAAGGATATTCCCCGAACAATTAAGATTTTGATCAGTAAAAATTAAAGATAATAATAATCTTATTTTTTTCAATGGTTCTATAGCAATAAATAGATTCGTAATCCATCGAAAAATGAGAGAGTTACAATATTTCAAATTTAAGGGTTCAATTTTAAAAAATTGAAATTAGAGTATGAATAAATTGTCCAATTGATTAGCTCACGTAAATTAGAGTGTATAGAAATCTTCAATCGATGTGTAAGCTCCCATACATCTAACAAATAGCACATGTGGTCAAAAATATATTTATTTCTTAAAATTCAATAACATTCATGACTTAGTAAGCATTTGTCTTATCTATTTAAGCTTCAACGTTGTTCATGCAACTTTCTATGCATTTTCGATAAGAAGCAACCATTGCTTCTAATTGTCGCACTTGGAGGTGTTGGAAACCACAAGAAATTAGTGGTTTGAATTGTGTTTTGGCATTTATGAAAATTATTTGAGCTGTATAACTAAAAGATATGTTATTTATCAAATCATTTAACTTACAATTATAAAACAAGTTTAGTAAAATAAAGTTGAATCATAAAGAACATAGGCTATAATAATAAAGAGTGAAGATACACGAGAATTCTTATACTAATTCACAACAAACTGCTGCTACATCTAATCATCTCTTTATAGAGAGATTTTATCTCAGTACAATCAAATACTTAATCCACTATTTATACAATAGCATACAACTATTATTTACTCTACCTCTTCATACTTTGAGTATTCTTCTGTAGTCTCTTCAGACTGTCACTATTAGAACCCTTCTCAACTTTCTAGCAAGATGTCGTTAAAGTCCATGATTATTTTTATACCCCTTCAAGTGCCTCTTATGGATAGACTAGTTGTTGTCATTATTAAACTAATTTACATCAGTTCCAGTTTGTGTCTGAATTGACACAAAATTTTGTTTATAGGACTTTAACTTTAATTGAGAAAATATTACATTTAAAATCCTCTATCAACTCAAGTGTATCAAACAACTTGATTGTTTTATATCAATTCTAACAACTCTCTACTAAAAGAAATGTTCATTCATTTTTATTTTATTTTGATGTGTTATAGGCTTTTACAAAAATTACTCTTAACACGTTGTCTTTTCCTTTCTCTCAGTTGTACTTTCATATTGATCAATTTCTACTTAAATAAAAAAAATGTATTCGTTGAGAATGTTATCGTTAGAGATCTTGAATCATCGTTTAAGGTAAATCAATCTTATAAGACATATTCATATATATCTTCATAATTAATTTAGGGTATCTTCAATTAAGAAGACATATCTCATAAGATGTCATTATCAAAGAATTTCACGCGCTTCTTCAACTAGAGGGTAAGTTCATATTTGACGAGTAGAGTATGTTGGAATATTGATTTCTTGTCAGAGTGTTGCTTGTATTAGAGTGTTGAGTTGAAACGTTGACCAAACGGTCAATTGGTTTACCATGATTATCAAACGTAGAGTCATCAGAGTTAACTTGTATTAACAAATTCGTCGGAGGTGCATAAAATGCGCATTTATCACAATTAGTCACAAGTCTAAGAGATTATTTAGTGTCAATGTGAACTTGTTTAATAGATTGTGTTATTTGTTCATTAGAGGATCTCACTTATACCAAAATATTGATTGTATTAAGACTTTATTATGAGCTTTCTTCTTTTGATATTTGAGTCAAATGATCAACAGAGGTCTTTAGTCAAATGCATATAATCATTGTAATGCTATTTTTCTTTGTCTTTATAGGGTCAATCTTTAACTTGTATTTCTTTTTAGCGCTTTGACTTGGACGGTAGATTATAAGATGCTTATTGCAATGCTTTTTATTGTTATATTATGACTCATTCTATTAGTAAATACAATTATTTGTTTATTAGGTGATAGTATTATTTGAGTTGAAAACACTTAGATTATTATATTTAATTTACTCATAATTTATGCTATCTTAAAATAAATTATCTTTAATATAATCTTTCGTCTTCTATCTTTATCTGCACACTTAGCAAATACAACTAAAAAATAATTATTCTTATTTGTTTGTTTATTGTCATCAAAACATCAACTAGAAAATTGTAGTCAAAACCATTTTTGCACTAATAATAATCTATTTACAAACAACTTACCAACTTATAATAGGTATATTGGACCAAAGTGGTGATCAAAATATTATATTATGTGTGCGGTTAAACATTGAGTTAATTCACTCAACAATGTTGATTATCATATAACACCATTGTCGATTTTCCATATTGTCAACTTTCATTATATGTCTAAGTCAATTTTTCTCATAAGATACTGTGAGCCCACCTAAGGTTTATTATGTAGTTTTACTTTAGTAATTATTGAGTAATTATTGAATGACCATGACTCACTCAATGAATATTTTAAATAGATAAAAGTAAACAAATATATTATGAAATTGAGCCCACCTCAAGGTTTATTATGTAGTTTTACTTTAGTAATTATTGAATGACTATGGCTCACTCAATGAATATTTTAAATAGATAAAAATAAAAAATTGTCAAATATATTATGAAAAAAAAGTGAATTTATATAAAAGAAATAATTATCTATATTTACAATATTTTTTCCGAAATTCTTTAACCTCGAACTCCCTCATAAAAATATGTGCAATGTGTTAAATACATGATAAAGGATCTACGCACACATTACTTAGATAAATAAAGACACTGCTATTGAATTTGTATAAATCAAAATATGTTGGTTTGTGATGTCATATGACTTACCGAATTTTATAAAATAAAAATCATAACTCTTTGTCTCACCTTCCACTAATGTAAAGACAATGAAAAATATATTGTTGTTCTCATATTGTACAAGTCTCAACAATAAAATCTATCAATACTTGTCATACAATTAAGGTCCATCAACTTAAACAATCAATCAATCGTAGAATGCAACTTAGGTGGAAAGCCCATAGAATTTATGGAAGATCCTCAAATTACTTACCAAATTGTTTTCATCTAATGTTAAATGTTTTCATTTTCACTGAAGTTGTTAGAATAAAGATTTGCATGACCACAATCTATTTCGGCAACTCATTGTAAAATGTCTCCAAATTGTCGTAAATATGTTTCATATCCTTATTTATTTGCTTTCCAACCCTTCATATATAATATTGTATAGTTAAACATTTATTAAGTGTACATAATTAACATTACCACTTCAAATTATAGATTGATTTTCAACTATGAATCGATGACTTCACATATTAAATTAATATATCACATTGCACGACAACATAATCTCTTGAGTGCTCTCGGTGGAAGTACTTGATTGCATGAACGACATCCTATTTACTAGAAAACTCCATCCTTATAGTGAAAGTTGCAAAAATCATTTACATTAAATGTTTATCTACATCTTACCGAAAATGGTGTAAAAGATTGATTATAAAAAGAGAAAATAATAGAAAAAATTGAAAGAAGAGAGAAAGATGTAAAAATAGGAGAAGTTTAATGTAATTTTAGTATAAACGAACATGAGAAGAAATAAAAAAGAAAAATGCTATATTGACGGTAAGTCTAGAAAATAATAGAAAAAGATGTAAAAATAGAAGAAGTTTAATGTTTGATATAATTTTTGTATCTTTGATTCAAAAGTTTCATTTTGATAATATATTTGGAGTTTGCATCGTGAAAATGTACTCTTGTAATTTTTATTGGATTTTGACTTTTTATTTTAAACTAAAAAAAGAAAAAGTAAAAAAAAAAACTATTTTTTTTAATACTCAGAGATACTCTCATCTACATTATCTATCTTTTGAAAACAAGGATAAAAGTTGAAAATAGAGTTAAAATTAGGGAGATTGCCAACACTTTCTTCTCATTCATGGAGACAATTTTTTATGGACTTCATACCTTTTAAATCTCAATCTCTCCAATTCCTCTTTCCCCAACTTCTTTCAAACATACTTTTCATCTTCATACCCCCATCTAAAATAAAGGACATGGATTTGACTTGTACCCTATTACTTGACTTTATATAGTTTTATTTCATCTAAAATTATTTAGATTATTAAAGTCTCTATTTTTAAAATTTAAAATAAATAAAAAATTGATCATCCAACGGTAAGATTTTCTCCCTTTAACGAGAGTTTGGTCCCAGTTGAAAAGCAAGTTTAAAAAACATTTTTTAAATCAATCATACATTAAGAGTTTTGTTTTAGATTTAGAAACAAATATTCTTTACATAATATTAAATAATTTGAATGAAGTTCAACCTAAGAAAAAGACATCTCTAAAAAAAACCTAACAAGATAATTATTTTGTTATTAATATATAGAAAAAGTGCCCTATCAATATAATCTAACTTTATATTGCATTTAATATAAAAAATAGTATTTTGCAATTATTTTTAAAATACAGTTATAAAATAAAAGTAAAATTATGTTTCAATATGATATATTATTCTATTATCCCTTTAACTTACATTTTTTTCATTAAAAAAATGATAGATTCTTATGTGATTTTATTTTATTTTTATCTCACAATCTTATATGATGCCGGTTTTAAACAACACATCTCATTAGAGAAAAAATAATATGTATTATTAATGTAAATCAATTTTACAGTTATAGTTAATAATAATTATTAATTTTGTCTTATAATAACAAAATCATAAATAATATCATAAAATAATTATATAATTAAAAATAGTATGAGCAACATACTCTATTTAAATTTAATTAAAATTCACATAAAATCCATTAAATTATACCGTATAAATTTGGTGGACTATAAATTTTAATTGATAAAAAAGTTAAATAGTATAGTGTGTTGCTAACATATGACCAATAACATGTATTGCCTATAATGCAAAAATGTTTACATTGCGGTATCTTATTAAACTTTAAAATTAAACTTAGTTAATGGACTTCACGTGAATTCAAGCCCATTAGCCCAATACAATTAGAAAACCGACGTCCGCCAAACAATCCACGTTTTCAACAAAAGACCAAAATTACAAAAGTAACCCTACAACCCTCAAAATATCTCTTCGAAAGATTCGCGTGGCGCGTTGGTCATAGCGCCGGGGCATAAAAGTAAAACGCTCCGAGCCCAAAAGGCTAAGACTGTCATCCCACTAAACCAATAACACGTATGAAACACATCAAAACTAGGAAGCGCAGTTTCAATCCTTCAAAACACAGAGACAAAGGAAACACAAGGGAACCAAAGAACCAATGAAATAACATCACACGGATCGATGACGTGGCAAAATATAAACGAAATCCCGCGTAAACCCCAAACTTCAATTTTTTCGCGATTCGATTTTTATTAGCGTTTTCTCTCCTATACCCTTCGCTTCTAACCCTTCTTATCCCCTCTCGCGCCCAAAACCTCATAACATCACAACACAAGCCACGTTTCCTAACTCGGTTACTTTGACTCGGAACGATTCTCTAAATTTGAGTAACTCGGAGCGATTTTCTCTGTTTTTCCTTTCGATTTTCTCCTTCTTCGTTCGTCATGCCGAAGGCTAAAGCTGATTCCAAACCCGCTGATAACAGGTAAATTGTTTCTAACGGTTCGTTATTCTATTTTCCGAATCTCTTTTTCGATTATTTTATTTTATTATGACGTTTAGATTTTAGATCTGAATCTTCGATCTAGTTTTTTTTTCTTCCTTTTATGTTGATTTTTTTTTTTTGTTTTTTCGTTGATTTTTGTGTTTTAGGTTAAAGCGTAAAGGCGCTGGAACCGGAACGAAGCAGTCAAAGAAAGCTGCTAAGGATCCTAACAAGCCAAAGAGGCCTCCGAGTGCTTTCTTCGTTTTTATGTATGATTTTTTTATTTTATTTTTTATATATTTTTGTTGATTTGAATCTGTTTTCATTATGATTATAGATTTGTGATTTGTTCGTTGTGTTTAACGGCCTTTTTGATTGATTTAGGTCTGACTTCAGAGAACAATATAAGAAGGATCATCCTAACAACAAATCCGTCGCCGCTGTGAGTTATTGTATTTTGATTTCTCGTGTGAAAATTTCTAATCTGTTGTTTTTTGTTTCGAATCTTATTCGTAGTTTATTGTGGAAAATTAATTAGGTCGGTAAAGCTTGCGGAGAAGAATGGAAAACGTTGTCTGATGCTGTGAGTATTTTGCCAAAATATGATTAACTTTCTCATCGTTATGATGTGTTTGAATTGATTTAATTTAATAGTTAGGTTTTTTTTATTCAATTTGTATTTTGATTTTATCTTTCAGGATAAGGCTCCCTATGTTGCTAGGGCATTGAAGAAGAAAGCAGAGTATGAGAAAAATGTTCAGGCCTACAATAGGAAACAGGTGAATACTCATTCACATTTTTTGAAACTACTATTTTGGCTTTTGTTTTGTATTATAGTTGTTGATTGTACTTTGGTATTTGATGTGTTAGGCGGGAATAGAGGAGGAAGATGGTTCTGACAAGTCTAAATCTGAAGTTCATGATGAGGATGAAGAGGAGGTAGTGATAGATTCATCTAATCATTTTATTTGGTTTGTGTATAATTAATAATAATAATTAATTGAATGGTGTTAACTTTGTTTGTTTTAATTTTGTAGGAGGATGATGATGAAGATGATGATGAGTGAAGTTGCTGTTCCACGTGATGAATCTTAGGAGAAAATTGGGGGAAAAATATTTGTTTTGCTTAGGTTGGGGTTATAATATGTTGTGATGTAACCAACCCACTTTTATTATCTGATGATAGTTTATGAATTTTTATTGTCTTGTTGTCTAGGTTTAGATAGTGAACAATCCTAATTACGGTTCAGTATCATTATCCTGTACTTAAAGTCAATGCTATGATACGTTTCAATTTGTGTTCAGTCTCTTCTATTTTTTTTTCTGTTTTGTTTATTCACATTCACATTGAATCCCGTTTTGTTTGAAGCGGTTAAGTTATTAGTTGCTGCTGTGTCTGTCGAGTGTTATCTTTGTAACCACCAGCTTCACCTTAATTAGGTTTCAAGCAACTAATAAACGACCGGCTAATATTAAATAATGGGATTTAATAGCTAAATAAACTAATGTTAAACAAAGGGATTGAAGTTGGCATCAATCAATTTCCAACGTCGCTGTACTTCCCAACTGTTTTGGTTTCGTTGTACATGTTACCACAAGTTATTGGTTCATTGTCTTAAAATAATATGAACACGTTTTTGTTTCTTTTTCTGGTTGGTTTGCAGTGGGTTTCATTGTCTTAAAATAATATATGAACTAGTTGTTTCTTTTGCTGGTTAATTGTCATTGGATTTCTACTGTGGAAACATTGAGCACCGAAAACTGTGAAAGCATCGAGTCTTTGACCTTTGGAGAAAGAAATTAACTGAATTTCACTCCTGAAAATGATGATATAATTTTTTTTAATATGGATATATGAATATGATGAACATATGAATGTTAATATAATAAAATGGTGGCTTCTGCTTTCCACCGTGGTCCCCATTTTTCATGATTCCCTATAATGTATTTGACAATATCTCCTACAGTTGCAAGAAGTAGGCGGTTTGGAAGAAACAATGGAAGTTGAACCAAACAAGAGGGTGAAGAATTAGAGTTAAATCCTATTTGCATTCCAAACAATAAGTGATGGAATGGACACCACAACAACCAAATAAACTAGAGATTGAAGTTGTTGAAACATAGAGAGCGAGGGATCTTAACCTGATTGTGAAAAGAAAAGTGAAGGTACTAAAGAGAGTAAAATTGAGTGTGATTGATAGTGTTTGAGTTCAGTTATATTTGGGGGGGTTCATCCATATTGACCATAACGATGCAAAAGCACCACCATTTCCATTACATTCTTCTTTTGCAACTTCGCTCTCGTTGGTACAAACTGAAATGAATTATACTAGTTAGATTTTAAAAAATGGGGGTTAATCTATTTCATTCTACTCCACTCCATTCCATTGTATACCATTATATCACTAATCTAAACATTTTTCCAAAACATTGAGAAATTGACATAATATGAAGTTAATGATTGATCAATTTGAATTAGTCCAACACAAGATGAGCTCAAGTTGAGAGTCCACTTTAAAAAGGATAGCTGATTACATTAGCAATCTGATTCATGATGCACATGTAAATAAAAAAGATAATGAAGAAACCGATCTCAGTCAACAAATGCCTCCACCCTCTATACGAGTACTCAATATCCATCCACAACAAAAACTACAGGAAACTTTTCAGTGTTCACATACATGTAGAAAAGCTTCATCAATAAACAAATGGTAATAAAAAGAAAAAAAAAAACACTGAACCACCTTAAATACATAATATAAACAAAAAGCAGCAAATCTTAGAAAATAAAATAAGGCTATAGTACAAAGAAATCAGTTAAAGCAATTATCAACTTCGTTTATCTTGTTGCTGTTCAGCAGTTCGCAATACTTGATTAGCCAATGATGAAAATGATTTTGCTGTCTCTTGCATTTCTGTGGTTCGAAGGTTGATACCCTGCCAAATCAGAAAGTGTATATACATATATAACAAACAAATTAGATATGAGACATATTTTGCAGCACAGTTGTTTAGGCTATGAAAAATATTAACTTTTTATTATGAAAAAGAATGATAGACACCTGTAGTTTTTTCAAGTTCTCTTGCAGCTTGCTTTCTGCCAGTTTCGCAACGCTTGTTTCCTGTAGTGCCACCAGAGACATAATTGAAACACGGTTCCAACACATTTCATAACAAAATGCAGTTCTTATGGTTGTGAGCTTAATTGAAGTGTCTCTGCGAGACAACGTTGACTCTGATTAAAACGTTCAATACAGCAGATAATGATAGTAGATTTTAGCTTCTTGATAATGAACAATCTTAACGCTAAAACAACATTGAAATAACAAATACTCTGGATAACAGAAGTGAAGTTTTGTCCTAGGTGATTTATTTCATTTGTAAAGAAGCGTTGATCATTCCATGCTTGTGAAATGTTGTATAATGGCATGTAAGTCAAGCATAATTGAGGTTGCATACTATGGCTATATACTTACATTGGAGGAAGAAGAAAACCCATATCTCTTCTTAATTTGATCGACTGTACCAGGTTGCTCTTCTTTAACTGATGTTTTCTGGATGTTTCCCTTCATCTCTTTTAATCTTCCTACATATTGGATACTTAACTAATTTACTAGCACTGAGGGAATAAACAAATTTTAAAATGCAAAGTTTCATGTTTCTATTTTATTCCCTTCATAATGAAATATAAACAAAAAAGGTATTTGAAAAATTGATATATGAGGTCTAAATTTTAATATCCTTTTTGCTTACATTTTATTCCAGAGGGAGTAGTTCACTAGATTATCACTAACCTTTTAGAGCCTGAAATTTTCCAGTCAATTTCTTCTTATTAAGAGCTCCCAATATACCATGATCTTTGCGCTTTTCTACATGATCATCTAAGTCAATGTCATCTGTAAAAGAGAAAGGAGCACAAATCAAATTGATTATCTCAAACTTCAGTCTCCATTTGATAGAAAATTCAACATATATACTACAGATACATGCTTACATAAGATTTGAAAACCAGAAAAACAGACCATAAGTTTAGTAAGAGTTAAGACAAATGACAGTTTGTGTTTTCCTTGAAGACTAAGTAATATTAGTAGCACGTTTATATGGTACTTTCCTACCTATGTTTAATTCAACCTCGTCTTCATCAATTGTCAGGTTATCATTATTATCAACATCACAAGGAAAATTTTCATTTGAAAAGATCACTGAGAGTTCCTGGATACTTTCTCTAGAATCTTCTGTTTCCATGGGGGGCACATGCTTTTCTTTACTGCCAGAGAAGTCTTTGATAACAGAGCTGAATATACCCTGGAAAACCAAAAAAACAAGATTCAACACCTTTTTGTCACAAATTCGATGGATCCGTCACTTTTTAAAAGCACTTTTGACACTTTCCACATATATTAAGAAAAATAGTTACGTACATTTTACGTACGAATATTCATAAAATGCTCTTTTGCATGTGAATGTATTCAACTTTGACTCTTTATCTCTTAAGACACTTAGTAGTATTAATTAGGGTTAATTTGGAAAGAAAAAAAATGTATCTAGTAGTTTGAAATGAGGACTTATATTGAGGGACATATTTTTTTCCTTCAAAAAGAGTTTATACTTAGGGACAAAAGTATTATAGTTTAAAAAGTTAATAAAACTACTACATACCTTTTTCTTTTCCTTATGAATAACTTGGCTAGGGACAAGCTCTTCTTGTGACAGCATCATTTCTTTCCTGTAGATGCAGCTGACAGAATCCAAAATCCTAAAATGAAGTCGAGCAAAATGTAAAAGTTAGGCTACAAGTCTGGAATGTTGCTATCTAAAGCAGGAAGTTCATGAAGCACAACATAAAAAGAACTAAAGAAGGCAGTGAGGAATTTTATTTCCAAGTTTCAAATAGATTTTTTTTCTTTGTAGTAGTAAGAGATTGATTATAAGATTCTAAGTACCATTCTATATAGCCATATATTATATATTTTTAGTATATACCTGAAAATATTCCTTTGGACCAACAATGAGACAGCAAAAATTTCTTGGTTTCCATTCACCTGTAAATGGAAGTCGGGCTCGTTAAAAATCAAACATCTACAGAACTTTTTTTTGCTAGAAAAACGATGTTCATACCAAAACAAGATCTCCTTTGGATGAACAACATATTTGCCAGTCAGAATATGACTTTGATTTTGGAGGTGAATAAATGAACCCTCTAATTGTTGTCTCCACAATCATGGATAACTCTGGCAAAGACCTGTCATTTGAAATAGATGTCTACACATTAGATCTCTAAGACGAACACGTCCACACGAAAGTGCTTGACATTTGGATAAATTAAACATTTAATCAACAATTGCTGATTATATGAGAGCTTATCTATAAGTTGTTTCTACAATTAAAGATATTTCTATGAGAATTTATGAAAATAAGCTGAAAACAACTTATGAGTACTTGATAAGATATTTCAAGAAGTTTTTTCAAACTCAAACACTTACTTAAGTATTTATGTCATAAGATAATCTTAAAGAAGCTATTTCAAACACTCCTTTGATATGAAATGAATTTTGAATATTTGACATGCAAGGCATACTAGTATATTATGCTCTGCCAACAAAGAGTAGGAGATTAACTTAACATGTCCAACAATTAGATATCTTTTCTTCTTTGATAAGTATTCTCATATGCAAATCAAGTTTACTAATATGTTACTACCATCAAATTATGTTTTCATGATATGCACATAGTAAGAAAAAAGTACCACCTTAATTCTACTGTTCCGTCGGCGAAAAGGAGTACAAGGCCAACACCGAAGGGACCGTAAAATGTCGATCCCCAACAACAGGAAGAGGAATGAAACTTCTTCTTGTGAAGCACCTTTTTAACACCCTAAAACATAATTACAACAAAGACATGGCAACCATAAGCTAATGTTGTTGTTATTCATGACTCTAAATTATGACTGAAGTAAATCATGCAGTACCTGAATAGCATGCGTTAATGAATAGACATATAAAGCTTTCTCAGAACAAAGAAGAATGTACAATTGCTTTGTTGTTGCATTCTCAGTATGATTCCCTTCATTCAAGACTAATCCATCTTTTGTAATTGATCCTGTTAATTGTTCACCTTGTCCATCTGTGTACCAAAACATATTTACTTACTACTCTTTTCAATAATATACTTTACATCCATCAAGACAGTATAGAACTATTGATCCGTAATAACAGAATACGCATGCCGATTATTATTATTGATAAGTTTATGAAAATAAGTCGTAGTGCCAAACTTTTCAGACACTTACCAAACACCTGCATAAATAGAGCTTTAGATGGCTTCTTAGGATGAACAGTTCCTGTGCTCAGCGTATTTCCAGTTTCCTTATCAAGCGCCAGAACAGAAGAATCTTTTGTTCCAACCGCTAAAATGTTTTTATCAAAACCATGCAAACTGCACGTTAGGAACTGCAGAGAGATGACACCAGAAGAAATTTCACTTGCAATATGTTTCTGATATAACAAAGTTAGGCCATCCATGTTAAAAACTGAAACCTGTAACATATTGGATTAGCATATATTAGTGCACAAATTAACTTAGCAGATTAAAGACAACAAACATTTATAATCTCAAAGTACAAGAACATAAACTATTGTCACTTTAACTAATAATAATAGAAAAACGGAGCTGAATCATTTTTGGATTTTTTTATGAAAAGAAAATTATCTCACATGCCCTTGATCAGAACCAACAGCAAGACGGGTTGAGCTATGATCTATGTTGACAGAAATTATGGCACCATTAATCTTTACAGTTTTCACACTTTGGATAATATGGTCAGTCCCTTTCTTTGTACCACCTAAGAAAATGGATTGAAAATGGAAGTCAGTATTAACTCAAATATGAATTATGCTAGCTTTTTGATAACTAAGCAAAAGTCATATGCAATGTGAGACATACTAAAGATGTTGGTGACATATGGTTCATGTTTGAATCTAAAGACGCGAACCTGCAAATCATGTTTATGTTATACATACATACATACTATAAATGAAGAGAATATAAGGAAATTAACAGATTTTATGGAATAAAAAATTGAAGGAACCACACCATTCCACTCTGGTCACCGGAAACAAGAAGTGGAGAGTTGATATCAAAGTTCAGTGATGTCAAGGGTATACCACTTACTGAAAAGTCATTTTCACTCTGCATTAAGGAAACAAACAAGAAAAATAATAAAAGGAAAAGAAAGTAACGATAACTAAACTTTTTAAATACATGGAAAAGAAAATAACAGCCTTTAATTCAGATGCAGTTTACTTGAGCTTAAAGTTAATGATGAACTAAACCTAGAATGGTTTTTAAAAATCTATTTTGCATTATGTACTTCTAACCACATTTATAAATTTCTTTATCAATGGACTCCTTGCTTGAATAAACACCTAACTTGAGAGCTCGAGACGACATTACCTGTTGTTTTAGTTGCAAAATTGGGGTGAAAAGAGGGCATGAAGCATCCCAAAAGTTTACAGCTCCATTGCTGTGTCCAGTTATATACAGGTTTTGGACTTTTGAAAATCCAGAAAATTTGGCAGAACTTTGATTTGTCTCAGCAGGAACAAAAAGTGGATGATTTTTCACCAACTGCTTGTAGTACTAAGCGACCAAACAAAGAAAAAAACCAAATCAATACATTTAAATAATAGAAGTAGATTGCAAAAAGAATGAACATAGTATAGTGAAATTACAGTTTCATAACATTATTACCTCATCTTCAGAATAGAATACATTAGAGTTGTTGGAGATGAATTTTGCTGTTGTGATGCTTGAATCTGTCATTGGTAACTTCACAATCACATTCCTTGGAAGTGAAGGTGTGGACTTAGATTGACATTGTAGAAGATACCTTTCAATCAAATTATCATCATATAGATATACATGGCCTGACTTTCCAAGCAAAAGGAAAGAATCTTGTTTATATTTTCCTTGCTCAGTTGAAGTTGATATGATCTCCATGTCAACACAACATTCAGACAAAAGAAGTCCCAACTTAATCATGCGCGATTCTGTATGCTCATTCAACAACACTACCTGCTTCACATATAATCAAATAAGTGAGCATGATACAGTTGAAATATGATCTCAAGTATACCTAGAAAGAAGGCATGAAGCAGTTAAGGTGAAAAAGACAAGGCAACAGCTATTGTACGTTTCATTTAGCTTAATGAGAAAGCTGATAAAGTGAAAATTAGTGCATATTAATTAAAAGTAGTTTTTTTTCACCTAGCGCAAGGTTACTGAACCAAGTAAGGTCACATAAAACTTTCTGAAAGTCACAAGTTTATGTAAGTAGTAATAGGTGAACTTCAATTCTGACTTACTTTCTTTCAGAAAAAGACTATCATGCAAGAATAGGTCATTAGAAAAAGACTATCATTCAAGAATTGGTCATTATACCTTACATGTATGTTAGAACAGAAACTCCAAGCTCAAAAGAAAATACATTACAACTTGTGCTTAAATACTACAGTTAAATTTACAAGATTACTCCTGAACCGTACCCATTTATCAGTAAACTATGAGTCATACCTAATGATGTAGATATTGATAGAGAAATGTTCGGATGAATTTAGACTAAAAGAAGATACTTTGTTAAATGATTTGAGTCAAACATTCAAATACCTGTAACAAGTTTGAACTAGCATAGTCAGAAGCTCCCATGACATACAGTCGACTCGCCTTTCCTCCAGCATAAAGCCATTTTATTGATCCTATGGAAATTTTTTCTGACTTGTATCCTAAGTTAAGTTTGAGCAAAGGAGTGTTTTGACTATTATAATCAGAAGATGCAGAACCATTTCCTATATTTAGAGAAGGGATGCTCCAAATGAAGAGTTCTCCATTGTTGTAACCAACAGCTACTTTACTTCCAAAAGGACATGTCCAACATGCAGAAGTCACTTTCTTTGTTTCATTATGTAGTGATGATTGCAACATATTTCCACCAGTTCTGAATGTAGTTCTGCTTTCATGAATATCCCATAATATTATTTGGCCATTTCGGAAGATTATGAGAACCCTGCAAAGGAAAAAAAAGAGAACACAAGTTTGTATGCAAAAAATAAATGATAAAAAAAAAGGAACCAAATTAGTTGTATATAAGTATAAAAAAAAGTGTCTGTGTTTATGGAAATTACCTCTTACTTTCAGCTGCTGGTTGAGGCAGTATATGCATCACAGTAGTATCATCAGACGCTTCAGAATTCCCTGAAAAAGATTATTATGGAACTTAAAATGATAAGAAGGTACTTTAAAGGTCATGCCTACAAATAGAATTTACTTGCCACAAGCAATTCTCAAGTATGAAATCTACCACAAAGCAGAAATAAAGTCATGGAAAAAGGATAATTTTTTTTGAACATTGCTGATGAGTTTTACAATTGCTACTGATCATATTAAATATCAACATAAAGTATAATCATCATTGCATATTTTTTCCAAATCCAGAAGTGTGTTAAGATTGACAAAGAAAAGGGAAAAAAAGGTTAATAAATAATGTAACTCACCATAGGAAGCAGCGAGAGGTATGGTGTATTTCATCTGAACCATATGCCATGGATTTTGGTCAAGCTTCAAAACTGATATATTACCATTAAAATGTCCAATATACCTATCAACACAGATACATGTTCGTAGCTTTAGAAGGTGTTCAAAAATTTGATTCCTTGTTAACTTGTTCCAAATTAGACATATTACTTACACATAGAGGCTATGTTGAATGACTGCAAAACTAGTGATTTCTTCTTTAGAAATATATACATCAGACAACAGTTTCTTCTCTATGTCCCAAACCTAAATAATGTGCAATTTCTTCAGGACACCAATAAATAAATAAAAGCATAATAACATTGTGAATCTCAGTAATGGAATAAACTTTTTTAAATGTGAGCAAGTCCATAAGTACACTTGCCTCAACATGATTATTGGAAGTGACATTTAAAAGAATGCCTTGGTTCTGGATGAACTGCATACATAAAACAACATAGTATTATAAGTATTTATGCACACTTTGATATATTCCTAAGCATAGGAACATTATCCATAACAGAAAGAGGGAAACTAGCTTATTTGGAAGTAACACATAACCTGTAAGAACTTGCTAGAAAGAGGCTCACTAGATTCAAGCATGGCTTGGGAATTATCTTTTCCATATAGTTTAATCCGGCCATCCCTTTTTAAAAAGACAACAAAATCAGTTTCAAGCTTTGTAACACTGACACTTCTTGATTGAAGGTGTTTCAGTGTCTGACACCAACATTTCTGAATACATTTAATTAATTAATTTTCTCAAACTATTACTAGTGTCGACGTATTAGAGTCGTGTGTGTCAATGTTTTATAGATTTCAAGCATATAAAAACACATCCAATTCAATGATCCTAACATCATGATAACACAAATTTGACAAGTCACAACTAGTGAGTAGTGAGAGTAGTATATTACATCATGATACTATAATGGCAATTTATCTGACTTACTGCACAATTTAGCAGAGTATAGTTTAATCAAAGACTGAAGCAAGACATGGCAAAGGGACACATACTTTGTAGAAAGAGCAAGTATCTTCTGAATGGTGTCATAGGCAAACTTGGCACCACCTGATGGTATACCTTGATGAAATACAACTCGTGGATTTACATCACTAGCTTTTAATCCATCAAATGAACTTCCACCAGGCTGCATGAAAAATCACTTATTCAATTTTATTCGCACATTATTTGAATTTTTATCATAAGAGATACTAACAGGTACAAAATTTGAATTATTTTAATTGTTCATGGAGATCACGAGTTCAAATCTTAGAACACTTTCTTTGCATGTTGAGGTAAGACTGCATACATCTACCCTCTCCAAACCACACCTGGTAGAAGCCTCGTGTATTGGCCGCAATTTGTGGCATTTTTTTGGCAAAGTGCCATGCAAAGCTCTTAGGCCTGATTTTAATTTTATGAAATATTTTTATTAAACACAAGTATTCGTAAAGGAGTCAAGTTTTAATATATGGGACATTCAAATACAAACTAAGAAGAAACAACATCAGTCTTTAAGTGTACAATACCTGGAAAACGTCTCACCTTCCAATATATTTCAACTCTGTGACAGTTTATTTAGATGCCGTTGTTTTTATGAAAACTGGTTTCATAATCACAAGTATCATTGAATTAAGACTTAATTATAGATTTTGTGAGCTTTAACCTCTTAACGAAATTGATTCCTCTATTTTAAAATAGCTCACTTTCGGTCTCTCACTTAAATTTCTAGACTAAAAAATGGTAATGTGTCGTGGAATGAAATATTTATGATATTGTAAGAAAACTCCTAAAAACTTCGTTTTCAATTTTAAAAACTACTCATTTTTGTAATCTAATTAATAACATCTAAATAATTGATCCATCTTTCCATCATGAGATCATATGACAAATTGTGGGTGACCTCACTTTACATGATTCAGGCGAGGGACATTTGTGAACTTAAAACAGCAATTAAGCTTTGAAATAAACTTAACTTTAATTTACACGATTCTTTAAAATTGATCAGCTTACCTTCAATTTTTTTACATTGGTGACAAAGTGGTTACAAATTTATGACATTATGCATACAATCTAAATTCCTAACCACTTGACCAATTCGAGTGGCTCAGTTAGTCTTCACTTTTCATCATTAAACAAACACGAATATATTCATTTTCAATATAAGTTCAAATATTAAAAAAAAAACATATTTTTTTTGGGTACAACTAATATAAAATCTTATGTTTTTAAGTTATTCACTAAATGATTTAGCAGAAGACAACAGTTGCAGCTCCACCGAACCTTGTGATGTGTCTTAGGGTATTGGATTCTAGTGATAGTGCCGTAGTGGGCTAACTAACATTAACGTCTAACCTGGACCCACATTAACATATTCTGACCTTGACTGGGTCCACCCACCCATCATAGAATAGGGGCACTTAAACACTTTCTCATTAAAATCTCACCGACCACATCACACCATTCAAATTCAAACAAGACTGACTAGAAAATACAATAATCTTTCATTCCCCTTTTCTCGGGTCACCACTACGGTTCCTTTGTTCTTCACTTAGCCTTATCCACTTTTCCAATTAAGCTTCATTAGACAAATACTTGTTGGGAGAACAAATATAGCTATACGCCTCATTTTTAGTTGTTGTAATAGCCACAAAATTAGCATGTTAAATTCTAAATCTAACACACCAATGTACATAACTAAATATACACAAAAAGTGATGTGGCATATATTTACTAAAATTATTACTTTATATCATTATACTGTAATTAGCAATAACTTACAAACGAGGACACAATATTTTGAGGCAGAATTTCTTCTTGGGTACTATTCTAAATGAACTTAATATTTTTAAGTATGATATATAATTTTGAATTATTATGTAAATAAATCAACCGACCAAAACCTTTTCTTTTCTTTTTTTAAAGGATTCTGCATTATAAAATTCACTAAACACCGTCAACAAATCAAAACTATTTATAATTATTAATTTTGATAAAAATTAAATATTTCATAATCTAGGATTAATATAAAAAGTTTTTAATTATATAAATAAATTAAATCATAAAGCCAGAAATGGAACCTCATCCAACTTATATATTAAATTTAGACAAAAAAAAAAAACGGAATTGCACATTAAAAAAAAGAAGTTGCAAGAAATTATGTAAATTTAAGTATCCATATCCTTAACAATAATGCTAATAATAAAAATAGATATACGTTAAAGTATTATTTCTTAATGTTTGAGCCATAGAACTTCACTAAGAAGTAAAGTCAATCGATACGTTTAAGTAAAACAAGAAATTAAGCAGCGAGATCCATGAATTTTTGTGATTTCAATTGCAATGCTAAAATCGAAGTACCGTTTTTTTTTATTAATTAAATATTTTTTTGGCAGAAACGAAAACCGAAAATCTGAAAGTTGAGAAATATGAAGAAATTAAAGGAGATGAAAGGGAAATCGAGATTCATGAAAAGCAAAGGAAAATCGATGATGCGTTTGAATATTGATGGAAGCAAATCAAGCAATGAAAAAGAAGAAGATTCGTGAAATTAAAGAAAAAGGAAATAGAGTTACCTTGTTGTATATGGAAGCTTTCTCAACGAGCTTCTTCACGAACATTTTGAGACGATCTTACTGAGATGAAATGTGTTTATGTATGCTTAATAGTATAATTTATTGATAAAATAATAAGTGATGGGAATTATGAGTTGTTGTTTTAGTAGAAGAAGAAGTTGATTGCAGTTTCTTCTTATAAATATGTGAGTGATGGTTTGAAATGCGAGAAGAGGCAACAAGAGTAAGCAAGTACTAACTGCTTTTATTTATTGGTAAATGCTTTCTTAATTCTTATACCACATCATTGTCTTCCACAAATGGTTTTATTATTTGATTGAGTTTCAATCTCTTGTTTATACTTATGGAAAAATATTGATCGGGAGATATTCATTCTTTAAATGGATTTCCATTATTTTGATAGATTAATTTCTACAATTATGTGTATAAAATAGTTTTTTTTCTTTCTATTTATAAGTAAAAGTAGATATATTTAATCTACTAACAATTATTTTAAAGAGATTAAAAATGATGGACTAAAATTATTTTAAATTGACAAAAAAAAAATAATCATACTAACAATTTGTCAAAAGAAATACAATACAAACAAATTAAATCATTTATTTTGTAATTAAGATTGATAATGTAAGAGAGAAAAAACCAGAAGTAAGCATTTTATTGTAGGAGTCACAAATAAACATAAACAATACTAATCATGGGTTACTTAAATAAATAAAATATTTTGTTGCTGAAAATAAAATATTTTTTTGTTATCAACTAATCCTCAAGTATCACATCTCCTCGTAACAATCACAACATATGGTAAGATTCCGAGCGAAGAGGCACACATGGCAAGATTTTAAACTAGATAATTAAGAATAATATTATTAATATACTTTTTAGTAAATATTTTCTAATGCATGTCACATAGTCTCAAAAAAATTCATACGGAAATCCACGTGATTTTGTGAAATTGAATTTTTACCAAAGATAATGTATTAAAAAGTATGTAATAGCCCTCTTTAATAATTAATGATAATAAGTAATAGTTCTATTCTCCAATCTTATTTATAAATAAGATTTTATATAATTTATTTAAAATATAGATTAAATAGATTAACTTTTGTTCATAAATTTTTACTTATAAACAAAGTAAGAGGGAATAATTTTTGAACACCTAATTTCAACCATTCTATTTTTTTTTTTTATAAAGAATCTCATCCCTTCTTCTAATTAACATACATGATACATATTGAATATTCTTTTTTATAAATTAAATATTTTCTAGTACAATTACAAAGATTAATTTTTATAAAAATATTTTTATTAAGTAATAATTTAAATATATTTAGAGGTTAAAAGTAGATTTAAAATAAACTTTATAAAAATATTGATTTTATAAAAATATAAAATAAATTTTTATTTGAATTAAGTTTACACTAAAGGTCTTTCTCTTCGTCTCTTAGTTAATGCGCTTTAGTTTTATAGTTGATTTATAAAATTACGGTAAAATTATAAAATATAATTTTTAAGAATTGTAAATTGTAGGAGTAGTTGATAAGAATTATCCAAAAACAAAGGTTTGACCGCGTTAATATCACTCTCTTCACTTTTGTTATTTTGGCTAACTCACCATCCTCACTCTTGTGATCAAGAAAAGCCGGAATTTATTATATAAAATAGAGTTTGATAATTATATATTATTAATTAATATAAATTATTTTTTTACATTAATAAAAAATACAGACCACTGATTATATAATTATTTTATAATCAAAATTATAATAATATATTTAAATAATAAAATCAACTATTCTTATTATTTATCAATATAAAACTGATTTCCAATTAGTTATCGTTCCCCTTCTTTATGTATATAAAATATGATTGTATATAATACTGTTGTACCGTTTTCCTTGGACAAGTTGGATAATAACACGTATTCTTTTGTGATAGTAACATGTAGGACCATGCTATTATTAGGAACTATTTTTAATGAAAAAAACACTAATTATTGAGAGGTATTTGGCACCACTTAAAGAAGGTTGCTTCATCGGCTTGAATTTTCCTTTTTCAATTTTTAGGAACTTTATCATCTTTATATTACTTTCATTATCAACCACTTCAATGATATATTTTCATAAATATTTGACCACTTCAAGTACTATATTTAGCAAAGTTAGGGAAATATAAACTTTAAGCAACCATTGATACCGCGACAAATTAAAAGAATTATCTGTTGAACATGTATAGCGCTTTGATTTTTTTTTATTTTTTTTTAAAGTAATGGCCCTTAATTACAATAGTTCCTATCTTATCCAATTTTTATTACATAACATAAGGGTGAATAAGGTTTCGGTGTGGCAGAATATAAGGTCTTTAAGCTTTTAGCTAGTCAATTAAAAATCAGTTAGGAGTTTGTTAAGACTTAGTGATTGAGTTAGTTATGTTTATAATATATTCTATAAATAGAATTTTTGTATTCTCATTTTCATTTTTTTTTTATCAAAATGATTCTTTATGAATTCTTCAACTTCAAGTTCTTAAAATTCTTTTGATTATTTCTTTCTAAATTTTCATATTCTTAATAGTTTTATAAAATTTTAACATTTTATTATTGGTTTTTATATAAAAAAAAAACTCTTAACTTTTTAGTTTATGAAATGATATACTATTTTTATTTTTGATTTTTGCTTTTAAGTTAATTTATATATGTTTTCTGAATTTTTAAATGATTTTTTGTAATAATGTTTATGACATTATGAACATCTCATTTTCAAATACTATAAGGAAAAGTACTTGAAGGGACAAGTATTGTTGTGGACAAAATAAAATCATGACACTTTCATGTAAATGAAAGGATAAAGTTGACATCGACATCGTTTGAAATCTATTGGCATCTAGTATATTATTATTGAAGTCTAAAGTTTAGTTCAACGAAAGTAATTATCACGAATGTGATCTGTCTGAAAGAGATAATTATTTAGTTTATTTTTCTACAAATAGAAGTTTGTAAGATAAAAATAGAGGCTGAATACTTTGTTTATGAAACTTAATCTTAAAACTCAACGAAGTCAAGCTTGGCAATATATTGTCCCCCATCTTTAAAATTTAAGTCGTTTATGTTTATGTTGATTTTGAATTCACACTCTTTAGCTTTCAATATTGCAATTTATTTTTTTCAGTCATTTACTCGTTTGATTTACTTTCATGCAATTTCAATCATTTTAATTAAAAATCATTTATTTTTTTTCAAGACTTTTAGAGTCTTTTAATCTTCAACATACACTTTTTGCAATTTTTCAATTACCGACTACAATTTACTTTTCGCAATTTAAAGTTCGTGTCTTTATAATTATCACATTTAAATTCTATCAATTTTACTTTCAAATGTCATTTTTATTTTGTTCGAACTTATTTTTGTACAAATTTATACTTCGATTACTTTATGTGTCATGAAAACTAATACATTTTAAACACTTTCAAGATTGTTGTTGTTACTAATTAACTTCTCTGTAAATCAACTGATTAGAGTTTATTAGACATCTCAATAGACCAAAAACCACTTAAACAATAGTAAAATGGGAAGAAAAAAAATGTCAAATCTTTTTTTTTTAAAAGAGAAGGTGAGAAGGAGAAGTTCAATTCCGATAAAAATAAGAAGTGAGTTTTACCCTTCATCCTCACCATTATACCTATACCCCCACTATTTTAAAAATATCAAATTTATTTTTGAATTTTTTTACTATAATCATAAATAAAACATAATTAATTTTAATATTTATACAAAAACAAATATATGATTTCATCATATTTATGGGGATAAGAATATAATTTGATAGATAAAGAATAAAGTTTGTGAATAAGAAGCGGTCGTGGAACAGACCAAAAGCCTAACAAGAAAGAACGGCAATTAAATGTCCACATGTGATATCCAATAAATTATTAAGGCCCAAATAAGAGTCGACCACTGCAATATTGGGATGATTCATCCATGGACACGATGCAATGAAAATAAAAACATGGCTACTACTACGCATACACCCATATTTACGAGTTAGCATCTCTCCATTTTTTTAATTACTAAGATTTTAAGAATATAATATTTAACTTTTTATCAATATAATAATAATGTGACATTTGGTGTTTTTTAATATTCTTTTTTAAGGAAGGTTCTTAACATTTGTAGACACCTCAAAATTCTTAAAAATTATAGTAATGAAGAAGAGGAATTAATGTAAAAATAAAATAAAATAGAGTGGATCTTCACTCTATGTTTAATACCTACACCAATTCATTTTCATTTTTAAGAGTTTTTTTTTAGAACCAATTTTTTATATTAATTTAAAATATTTGAATTTTGATTTCATTTATTTATTTGAGAATAAAGGAAATATACCGACAATGTAAACTTATATTATACTATCATTCAATTGTGATTCTTCAAATTTGTTACATTATATTGTACAACTTTTATGAAGAAAATTACAATTATATAGTAAAATTATAAATTCAAATATGCTTAAAAACTGTCATTAGAATTAGTTTACATCGATTGTGTATGGTTAATTTTTTTATATAAATAAAAACTTATATACTTTTTTTTGTTGTCAATTTTTAGATGTAAATAATTATTTTTTCAGAATAACTATAGTTGTAATATATATATATATATATATATATATATATATATAACCTCATATTAAATATATATAATAATTTAATAACATCATATTAAATAAATATTTTTTAAAATCAACGGTTGAATTAAAAGTTAAGGTCTGATTTATAGTGTACATGCTGGAATGCATAACATCAAGGTCTGATTTACAAGTATTTACTGTTTCTTTACAAGTATTTCAAGATCTAAAATTAAATGATTGGCACTTAATTGGTGTTGACAATATAAGTATCCATTGATTTCATTCCTTGTGAACATGTCATATTGTTTCTACTTCCTCACATAGGTCCTAATTCCATGTCTTCTGCATATAACCTTACATGGACACTATTAAATGGAATCACAATCACAAAGATGAGTAGAATAAAATAGAGCTGATACATGAATTACAAAAATTTAACATGACGCATGCGCTAACATTTACGAAGAAAAACTAGTTTTTTGAGCAGGAACATAAATTTTCTTTATAATTAACAAGAGAAACATAAGTTTTCAACAAAACAGATGGTTTAAACATGATGTCAAAATATGCATATTCAAATCAGATAGCGTATTTAAGTAGTAATATTTAGAAACTAGAATGTACGAGAATCTTTGACCAATCTCATAGTAAATTGAATGTAACTTAAAATATGAAATTAGAAGAAAAAAAATTTAAATGATCTAAACAAAAATTGAATAAAATATATGTGATTAAAGGTATATTTTTGTAAAAAAAATATATATAAAGGACACAATAGTATTTAGTTAAATAAATAAAAGAAGAGTATTTTTTGTTAAAAAAGTAAGAGGAAGAGAAAACCAAAAAAAAAAAATACAAGAAAGTGAAAAACACCAAATAATTCACATTCTTTCTTTTGCTAAAATAAAAATTCTAATCTTCAAAATACATCACTTACAATCTCGACTGGACATAAAAACAACAAGAAATGACGCCAATCATTGGGATCGGGGAGTATGAGGGAGAAGAAACACGAAGTAAGGGGGACGATTTAAGGCCATATTATTCCATTAACTACAAAAAGAAGCAAGTGAATATATGTATAATTTTTTTTAAGGAACATATTGTTCCTATAATATAAGAATTGGTTTAGGGACCTATATGTATAATTTTTCATATTCAATAGGTGGACATATGTATGACAAGACAGTTGGAGTGCCATATACACGCGTATCACAGTTCAAAAAGGAAAAAAAGAAAGAAAAAAAACAGTTGGATGAAATTGACTAAGAATCTTTATTTTTTAAAGAATTATGGATATTTGATTATTAATGTATGTCTTGAATATATTTTGGATAAAAATATTTAAAAAAAAAAAGTTAGAATACACTAAGTATATTATAAACTATACACTATATAAATGTTTCTCGGTGATGTGTAAAATGATATTTTTGTACTACATCATACTAAATGTGTTAAATGAAATTTAAAGAATGTTTAATGTTAAATAAAGTTGAATTTTTATGTACTAATATCTTTATGAGAACGAATTAAATTACGTTAAAAGTGTTATACCAATTGTTACACTATTTTAAAATCAACTGTTAGTTTGAAAATTTTATTATAATATAAATCATATTTACAAATTTAAATTTTGATGTTAATATATAATTAATGATAATAATATGACTCATATTTATTAAATATTCGCAAAAAAAAATATCCACAAATAGGTAGATAAAAACCTACATTATATATACAGATGTAGAAATAGGTAATTAGTTGCAAAAATAAATAGACACAAGGGCGAGTAAAACATGTTAATATCCACCATATTTCGCACCCGCATAACATATATTATTAGATTTAATTGCAGTTTTAGTCCCCCTATTTTAGATGAATCGCGAAAGTAGTCCCTCCATTTTGTTTCTCCCCATTTTTTGTCCCTCAAACAGAATTTTGGTCTAAAACTTGATGAAATTTCATTTTTTTTACATTTATTTAAATCACATAATGCCTTCAGAGTTCATTTGCAACAATTATACATGAAATCTATGATCATAAATAGTGTAGTACGACTTAAAAAAAATGAAATTTCATCAAGTTTTGGACTAAAATTCTGTTTGAGGGACCAAAACTGGGGAGAAACAACATGGAGGGACTACTTTCGCGATTCAGCTAAAATAGGGGGACCAAAACTACAATTAAACCTTATTATTATTTACACACACGAAAATATAAATCTTATTATGACTAGTAATACTTACACTACTATTATAAATATACAATTAAATTATAACAAAAGTTAATTAAATTCTTAATTCTTTTTGGGTGCAATAAAATATTCCATATGTAAGACATAAATAAACTTAACAATTAATTTCATAAGAGATCATAATGAGTTTCTAAATTTTATTTTATTTTATTTTTATTCAAATAAATTTATGTTTAGTCTAATAATTAATTTTTTTTTATTTTTTTATTAAAATAGTAAAAAAATATTTACATGACTCAATATAGTTTTTGATAATTTAAACACTTTATCATATTATTTTCATGATTTAATACTATAGAACTTTGAATATTTTGTTAATTGTGTTAAAATGATATGAAATTTAGTGATTTATTAATTAATTTTAATTCAACCACGAGTAAAGAATACAAGTATAGGTACTTAGGTGTCCAGATGGTACGACACATGGATTGAGATTAATAATCACAAGGGTGTATGTCCTGATTATTTTTTTCATATTGTACGGATATGTACTATTCTACTCTACCCATTGTCATCTATATCAATAATTATTTACTATGCTATCAAAATGTACTAAAATTAATGTTACATATAGTTACATTGTTGATGATAATCTTGATGCATTTTTGTTTAGATAGAAAATGATTACATGTTAATGTCAAAATTTATAAATATAATATATATGATAGTATCTTTCAATTTAATGTTGGTTTTGAAATATATTTATTCGGTGTAATACTATTTTGTTAGTGTAACTCTTTAGTTAAATTTGATTCCTACTGTATCTTTTTATATATATATATATATATATATATAT
>JBBPBS010000271.1:82849-147011 GCA_037974835.1 Cicer judaicum
ATATTAGCATATAGACAAACACTCGATCATGTCAACTTTTCTATTGCGTTAATATATGTTAATCTTTAATTGTAATTTTTATTTTAAATATTATTCTTTAATCCTCTCATTTTTTGTCTCTTGTTAATAAGTGGGTTTTTTTTCTTCAATGATTATTACTATATTATATGAGAAGTTAGAAAAAACTTTTGGAAGAAAAGTAGAATAATTTTTTTTGCTGATAAAGAAAACTACATATTTAAAATAAATAAAAAAATTATATTTTAATAGTTTCACGATTAAAGTTATACTACATAACCCAACAATAGCTATAGCACCAATCCATGTGAAAAATATCTTTTTGTTTTATTTATCAATGAGAGATAAGGGGAAGAAAAATGAGATATTTTTAATGACTTTTTGTTTGGTTATAAAAAAGAAGAATTTTAAATGACTTTTTTAATTATATACTAACACACCACTCCTCTTAGACCGAGAGAGTAAAATGAGTTAGAAAGATTTTGGCACTCTCCACTCCTTTCTTAAAAATTAAATTAAATATAAAAATTTCAAAATATTATTTTTCGTCTCTTCACCTTTTCTCTATATACTAATAATCAAATACACCATAATTATTTAATAGAAAATGATTAAAAATAACAAATTATTTTTTCTTTCTATATGTATGAGAAGGATATATATAAGTTATTTTTTCTTTCTATATGTGTGAGAAGGATATATATATATATAAATCTTCATTTTCATTTTTAAAATACTTATTTTTTTTAACTTAGCTTTCATAACACCTATCGAAGAAAAATGATTTTTTAGATGTGTATATACACAATATGTTACCATTCATTAAATGGTTGATAACATGGGATTATTAACTAATAATTATATTATTAATGTCAATGTTTAATTTTTTGATTTATATATGTAACTTCAAAAAGATTGATAATTTTTTTTAATAAACAATAATGAGGTGGTCAATGTTTATTGATGTAATATTTGCTGACTATATTAATGAGGCTGACGATGTATTGTTACTAAAATATTAATTGCCTTTAATTAACTCTTTTAATCAATTTCCTTCAAAAAAATATCTTTTAATCAATTAATAAAAAATTACCATTTGTTAGGTTTAGAAATAGAATCCGTTTATGTAAGATTTTAAAAAAATAATTTTAACTTTATATTTTAAAAGTAATTTTTATAATAACTTATTAAAAAATAATAAAAATTGTTTTAAACTGATTTATTAACAATTAAAAAATAATTTTGATACTTAATAATTTAAATATTATTATTAAATATTTTAACATGATAAAAATTATTATTTTTTTAAAATTTATCTTTCATCCTTTCTTGTACAAAAACCTTTTCACATAAATATGAATGCGATGGATCTCAGTTCCTGTACCTAAAATAAAAAGAAAAGGAGTTGTGATTTAGGGTTTAAAAGAAATTATCTTTAATTTATCCTCTTCGTTCACCATGGTGGATTTAATCGATTCACCACCACCGCGTTTAGATCTCAACGTGTCAAGGTGTTGAGAAAGCCACCTTAACTTCCTACTTTAAGATCTCATCATCGTCGATTTTGGATCATTCATCGCTGCAGTAACCGTCGTCATTGAAATGTGCGGTGTATGCGTTTTGGGGGTTTCTAGATTTCTGAGTTGTGAAGATGATGAAGTAAAAACAAATAGCTAGTAGATTGAATATTGTGGTTGAAGATTAATTTCTGGATTGTAGTTGAAGATAGATTTTTGGTTGTTGGGTACTTTGAAGAATCATAAGTAGATGAAAAAAATGAAGTTTTATGCACAATATTTAACCAAAAGAAAATACTTAAAATAAATGAATTGATAAAATAGTTTCTTAATTTTAAATATAAAAAGTGCATAGTCACTAATATTTAATCAAATAATTTCTACACACAATGTTAAGTTTTCAATTTACTGTATAAGTCCTATTTTTTCAGTACTTTTTTTACTAAAAAAATTTCGTTGAACAAATGCCACATTGTGAAAATAAATTTTTAAAATTGTTTTACTTTTTCGTTTCAATTCAAGAGAATTTTTTTTTAATTCAATAGAAAGTCGCTTCTTGAAAAAACTACCTTCAATTTTATTTTTTATTTATTTTAAAAGTTGTTTATTGTTAAAATTATTAATTTAATTATTTAAAAAATAAAATACAATAATAAATTATAAATAAAATTTATATTTTAATTATTATTATTATGATAAATCATTATTATACGTATAATTAAAAATTATTATAATTAAAATGATTAAATAAAAATATATATATTATATTAAAAATTTCAAAAAAAATAAATAAATTAAATGATAATAATACTTAAATAAAAATAAAACAAAATATATTAAATTATTAATTTAATTATTTAAAAACTAAAAATACTAATAATAACCGTTCTAATTTTGTGCACGTACAATAAATTAATAATTTAATATATATTTTTTATTTTAATATTAATATTTTATTTTTTAAATAATTAAATTAATAATTCTAACAATAAAAAAATTTTAAAATAAAAAAAAATGGAGTTAAAGGTCGCTTCCCCGAGAAGCGATTTTCTATTGAATTAAAAAAATTTCCTCTTCAGTTTATAAAAACGACTTCATATTGAAACGAAAAAGTAGAATAATCAAAAAAATTTATTTTAGAGTGTGGCATTTAAAAAATAATAAATAAATAAAAAGATATTTAGATAAAAACCTCCAAATATATAAAAAAGATATTTAGATAAAAAACTCCAGATATAGAAGTTGATTTACCACATTTAATTAATAACTATATTCAGAAGTCATTGATGTAGTATTAAAGTAAATATTGTAATTCATTAAACATGCATTTTTTGCCGTTGCAAAAAAAATAGTGTCAAATTAACCTATTAATCATGTAATAAATTTAAATATATTTACATGTCATTAATTATGTAAATTTTAGTGATAATGAAAAATAAAAATTAATTCCGCCAAAAATTTTCTAACTCTCATTAAACAAGTATGTAACTGAATTAATTAAATATTTACATGTTACTACGACATTAATATTTTTTAGTGGATTGCTAACAAAAAGTGTCGACCATGACTCTCAACCATACAATGAATTTATTAACCAAGTATTTAAACATCATTACCCAACCATAAAGTGTCAATTATAGTGTTCTTATATTTGTGTCAAATTATCGTATTGACAATTAAAATATAGTATAATTATATAAATGTACAATTAGTCTATATAATAACTTAACAAGTGACTCCAATATCTTAAGTACGTAAATAGTGAAATGTTTAAATTCGAACTTTTTTGAAGTTAAAAAAGAATTCATCTTATATGCCGAATAGGATTGTGTTAGAGATTAATCACACAATATTTTATATCTATAATATATAATGCATCTACAAAACAATACACAATTGCAAAAAAGAAAAAGAAAAGTAATTAATGTTTATGGTCTTTGACATGTCAAACAAACTTTTATGTGCAAACACAGATTTTAAAATTAAGAGGCAAAGTAAATAACACTCCTATAAAAAGAACATTTACATAAAAAATATTTTTGAAAATACTACTACAACCAGAAATGTTATTCCCAACAAGATATTAATTAATACTTATTACTTATTTCTATTAAATTTTTTTAAAATATTTTAGCCAAAAAGGTGAAAGTGAAAATTATGATTAGTATTTGGATGAATTATGTAGAGACGATTTATATTTCCCAAACAAAACTACAAAAATAATATGTATATCATAGTATTTCTGAGGTCCACTACCACTTTCATTCAATACACTTCTTCCAATCCCAAGTGCAAGGAAACCGCATTACTTATACCACATGCCATCTTCATATATACATGTACAAGTCAAATGAAAACCTAAATTGTCAACAACAAGTACAAGTCACTCATCTTCATGTTAAATTTGTATTCGTTAATTTGTGAAGATCAACGTTAAAAATATAATTATATATAATATTAATTTTGATGATATATTAAATAAAATATAAATTAATATTGAAATTTATAGCTATGATTTATATGATATTAGATATCAATTCAACAATCGATTTTGTAAAATATTTATCCGATTTTATGCTATAGATTGAATGCAACTTTTTAGGTGTAATTTGATACACAAATGTAATGTTACACTACTTCATAAAGTTTTAACCGATACCAATTTTTTAAAATCTACCGTTTGATTGAAAGTTTATATAATATAGATAATCATTGCAAAATTTTATAAAAATCTAAAATTATTTAATATATTATTGAGATACATTAAAATGAATGTCCTATGTGTTTTTATTAAACGTCGTTAATTTTTATGAGTTTCAGTCATTAATAAAATAATATTAAATTTATTCAATATTTTACGTGAATAATTTATATGATATAAAATTTCAAACAACGAATTTTGTAAAATTTCTTTTATCAAATGTGTGATATTTTTCTTGCTTGATACTTACAACTTTTTAGTTTTTTTAATTCAAAATTGTGATTCTTTTTTATGGTCCATGAATTAGTCGTTTAATCGCAAATTAATGTGGGTAGACTCAATCTAATATATTATAACTTATTATAATTCGGAAACGGATGAGTACAGTCTATTTAATGTGTAGATTAAACGGAGCGGACCAATATGCATATCCAACTCTAATATTTAATTTGTGGTTCGCAAATATTTACGTTTTAACAAAGAAAATAATGCGAGCTTCACTTGTGAAAATTTTTTTCAACAAAAAAATAAACATTTTGGAACAAAGGCGCTAATCCAATCTAAATCTAAACAATTGTTATCGGATACTAGATACTACATTAGATACTAGATACTACAAGTATACATATGTTCCGTACAACTTATATAGTAGCTGTAAAAATATTTGATAGGTTGGAATAACTTGAGACTCTATATCTCTACGGTTTGTGCGTGTCACTTTCTTTGTTTTAAAGATAGTTATTCAAGTAAAATTAGTTCGTATTTTTTAAAATAAAAAATTAATTTTTTTCTAATAATATCTTTAAACTACCTCTCGTTTAATGTAAGTTTTTATATATTTAATAATTCAATTTATTAGTAATTTAGACAATAAACTTAATTTCTTATAGAATTAGATAAACTAAATATGACCAATAATATTTCTTAATATGCATAATTTAACTATTTTGTTTATAATTCATTACGAATGGAGTAATTTATAACTGAAGTTATTATTATTTTGATAAAAAACTTAAATTATTATTTTATTAAAGATAAGAAATATCATTTCAAAAACAAAAGCATTGATATCAAACATATGCAATATTATTTATGCGTTAAATTTTTATAATATTGTAACAGATTTAAGGTTATGCACGATCAGTGAAATATTGTTTTATATTGACAATTAATCATATGTTAACAACACAACAAATAAAAAACTGAAAAGAAAAATTATACATATATTTTATGCGTTTGTTTAATGTATATATTTTATGAATTGGCCCTTAGTTGTCGGTGTATTTTACAATGATAATGTATTACCTTTAATTTTATACTAAGATATACTCCCTTTAATCTTAATTATAAAAAAATTAACAAATTTTGTATTCATTAATTTTTTTAATTAAATATAATTAATTTCCTTGATTTTGTTAAAAATAACAAATTAGTGCATTACCAAAGTGTCTTTTATGGGAAGATATTCCATAAAAATAAAATGAACATTAGAACATAAATTTTATATTAGTTAGTGAGTACTTTAGGAATTATATTATTAAATATTTAATAGAGTATTAGTAAAAAAATTAAAAATAATAGAAATAATTAAATTTATATTTAAATTTTAAAGTGATGGTCTAAGTTACCACTATTATTGATTGGTTACAATTACTTGTGTCACTAATTAGATTTTTTTTATCAGAATATCCCTTTTTTGAAAAAATTTAACCAAATTGCCTTAGTTTCAAAAGTTATTACCAAAATACCCTACTTTTTAGGTTTAGTGGAAAAATTCTCTCATAGAGGCTAAAATTTCTCCCCTAGTAGGAGGTCGCATCCCCGACCAGCGATCTCCCAAAGGGTTTTTCAAATTTATTTTTTAATTGTTTTTATATAATTTAAGTAATTTTTAAATAATAATAATAATAATTGTAATAATAATAATACATTAATAATAATAATAATTGCTATTATTATTATTAATTATTAATTATTATAATTGTTATTATTATTAAAAATTGTTTTAGTTAAAAATAATTATAATTAAATTAAAAATTATTATAATTAAAATAAGAAATTATTATAATAATACATTAATAATAATAATAATTATTATTATTATTTAATAATACATTAATAATAATAATTACTATTATTATTATTAATTATTATTATTATTATTAATTATTGTAATTATTAATTATTAATAAGAAAATTCATTAATAATAATTATATTAATAAGACAAATTACATTAATAACATAAAACAAAATAAATTAAAATAGAAAATACATTAAATTAAAATAAGAAAATACATTAAATAATTATAATAAATTCGGAGGTAGCTGTTTGGGTCAGAAGACAACCAACCTTGTGGAGAATTTGAAAAACCCTTTGGTAGGTCGCTGGCCGGGGATGCGACCTTCTACTAGGAAAGAAATTTTAGCCTCTTTAACAGGTCGCTCCCTCAAGGAGAGTTTTTCCACTAAACCTAATGACATTTTAGTAACAATTTTTGTAACTAGAGCAATTTGATTAAGTTTTTTTTAAAAAAGAGATATCCTGGTAAAAAAATCCTCACTAATTAGCTAATATTGAATTATTATAAGTATCATTTTTAGAAAAGTTGTCCCTATAGACCATTTTAAAATACTTGATAAATTAAATATATTTTACAAAAAATACTTCTTTATTGATTGACTACCTTTTAGTGTTAATGTTTAATTAAAGTATTAATTATATAATTTTTTTGGAACATAAATATATAAAATAGACAAATTTAATACACTACCTAATTTTCTTTATATGTATGTATGAAATCACTCATATATTCATTAAATTATTATCTATTAAAATTTTATTGGTTAAGATGTCTCAATTTATACTCTAAATTAAGAAATCACTTTAGTGAACACATATTTTAAGAGGTATATTTCATTTGGATGATTGAGACAAATAAGATCAATGTATTTTAACTATATATAATTTTTTATTAGTGATTGAATGAAAATATTTTTCTCCGATAAACAAATAAAAATATTATTTTAATATAAAATTGTTTAAAAACTTTTTAACATTAAGAATTGTTTAATATTCTTTCAAAATGAATGTGAATTTAAAATATTCATATAAAACAAGCTTAATTAATTTTGTAATATAGTTTTTCCATTAATATTATTTGTTGGTTTTTAATTATATATTATTACTGAATCATGAGATACCAACCTATTTAATAAGTTTAATTATAAAAATTATCATATAGTGTATCATAAAATAACATATAAATGAACCATGGGGTTAATGGGGTTAATGATGTTCAATGTCATAGTAAAAAGTTTTATACCGAGAGTTAACCCAAACTAGTGATTAAGTTCTTATTTAATGAAGAGAGTTATAATTATTTAATCAAAAGATAAAATAAAAAATTTACTGAAATATATGATTCCTCTTCTCATAAACCATTAAAAAAATATCTATAAAGAACCCGAGACAAAGTATTAATACTGACCGTAATACTTCACAATTAAATTAAAATCGTACAAAATTAAATATGTAGATTGCATATTCAATCTTAACTAGTGCCATTAGAGAAAAATAAATATAAATATTTTTGTAAAAAAACTACATAGTGAATTTATATCTACTTTTTTTTACATCAGATATTTGGAAAATTATTTTCTACTATTTGAGCATTCTAATTAAATCTATAACAATATCCATTGTTCAATTAAAAAGTAATCTCCAATTGCACAATATTTTTTAAAGGGATATAAGGTTATATATATATATAATTTTTTTTACTAGAGTATATAAAGTTAATTATGTGATTCTGGTGGAAGAGTTAACATTTGAGTGATAAAGATGTTTAAGATTTGTAAAACACATATATTGATAAATGCAAAATAGACACTAACACGTCGATTGCGTGGGAGATATGCCTGCAAGGAATTGGGTGTTGTTGCCCCCACAAATATAATATACACTCAATACATACCATAACAAATACTAGTTGTTCTTACTTTCTTTTTAACTTCATACACTTTATCTCTCACTCTATTTCTCTCTTAAATATTTACACTCTCTTCTAAATCCCCTTTTACCTTTCTTTATTTTCTATTACATCCAATTGTTTTATTAAAACAGAAATTATAGTCATTTTTCACTCAATAAACATTAAGACTTATTTGGTCCTTCTGTAACCAAGGTGACTAAAAAACAAATAGACATTAATTTGAGATTTTTATAGTGCTTTTTTATAGATATTAATTTGAGTCATGATGCTAATACTTTTTTTTAAAATAATTTAATTATTCATTGGGTTTGCTAATTTAATGTTTTGAATCTACCATTAATTTTCTTTAATAATAATTTAAATAAATAAAATAAATATAATTAATGTATTAATTTCCATGTAGTTTTTGAATCTACCATTAATTGTCTTTAATAATAATTTAAAAAAATAAATAAATTAAATATAATCAATGTTTAATTTCCATGTATCGGACAAAGAACACATTCACAATGTATTTACTAAAAGAGTTTAAGATTCTATCCTCACTGATAAGGTAACACTAGTAGTAAGTAGTAACCTTTGTCATTGGAATTTTTTTTTCTTACAACATTCAACCGAAAAGATAATTTTTTGGATAAAGTTATCTAACACAAACTTTAGTCACGCCATTTTTGCTCTCGACACCAAATTTATCGCAAAAACAAGTCTCCACTTTGTCGTCATTGACATAATTTTGACAGCAAAAGAAAAAGAAAAAGAAAAATAGATAAGATTTTAAGATTACGAGGTTGGTTGAAAAGAAGAGATGAAAGGAGAATAGTGGGTAATTGTAGTTTTTCTGTGGGATTTGCGTGTTTACCGTTCTCAAACCATATTAACCAATTGAATTGAAATTCTTCCATTTTCACATTTTCTCATTAAATAATTAATATTATTACATAAATATAAATAATAAATATAATAACATGTGATATATAACAAAGATGTTGGGAGGTTTTTACATGCCTTAGATTTTCTTCTTCACCATCACAACCTCTTCTTCTCTCTCTCTCTCTTCAAACCCTAATTCTGGATCTTCCTTTTCCTCTCTTTCTCTATCTTCCAAAACAGGATCAGGTACATATTAACCTCTACAATTCTAAATGGAACTAACTTCAATTTTTGATCTTTTTGAGATTATGTATTTTTTTGAAATTTGACTAATGGAAGAAAAAACTCCAATTGATTTTGCATGATTCAGCTGAATCTGGATTTGAGCTGTGTTATGTTGTTTGATTTTCCTGATTCAATTGTTTGTGGATTGCTGATTCAAATCATTTTGGTAATTGAGGTTTTCCTCTCTGTCTTGTGCTACATGATTGGATAGAATTCAAATTCAAACTCATGTTCTGTTCTTGATCTTTTGATTATGTTGCTCAATTATGCATCCTTGGTGGTTTTTTGCCTTTGTTTGAATTGGTTTTGGATATTAGGGTTGGATGAAGTTTAAGAATTGACCTTTTTTGTTATGCTGTTGTTGTGTGATTTTGGTTTTTAATGGATGAAGTGATTCTGATGAATGGAATTGTTTGTTGTAAGATTTGATTTGTGTTTGATTTATTTTTTTTCTTTGTTTTTATTCAGGAATTAAAGTAGTGGGATCAATAATGGAAGATATTGATGTTGGGTATGAGTTATATTCTTTCTTCTTATAGAGGGTTTTAATTAACACAATAGAAAATGGTACCACCTTGGATGGTGTTTGAATTGGTATAAGTTTTATGTAGGGTTTGCTAAGGATCTTCTAGGTTTTATTTAAATTTTGAATTAATCAGCGATGTGGAGTTTGAAAAAGTTTGACCATTGTCCTATTGATATGATTGTCAATGAAATGGCAATTTAATTCATGTGATTGTGAATATTTATTTTTTGTTTTCGGAGTATTGAATTGAATTTATCGAGGAGAGAATGGAGAACGTGTGCGATGTGAATCAGTTGGATGCTGATGTTCTTTTGCCACCTCGGAAACGTCTTCTTGCCGGATTGAAAAAACAGAGTTCAGATGGCGATGCTACTGCATCTCCATCTCCTGTTGCTGCTTCTTGTGTTACAGATGTTGCTTCTCCTTCATCTACATCATTTTCAAGTGAATTTGAAGCTCGACTTAAGCATTTGTTGAATTGTCATTCAAATAACCCTAACCTTACACCTGAGGAGGTTGCCGAGGCCTCGAAAAAAGCAGCGGTCACTGCAACTAAGGCTGCCGAGGCAGCAAGAGCTGCAGCTGAAGAAAAAGCTGCAATAGCAGCAAAGGCGGTTGCTGCTGCCAAGAGTGCTTTAGATTTGGTTGCTTCCTTTTCCGAGGAGGCGACCAACAAGGAAAGAAATCTGAAAAAGAACAAGTCAAAGAAGCATGTCCCAGTTCAGCTGTTGTACAAAAAAAACAAACCAATTGAGAATTGTAGGAAAGACGAAGAATTAGCTCGAAAGTTACACCGTGCCATGAACAGTTCTCCGAGAATCTCTAAGAACTCTCCAAAATCAGACTCAAAAGGTAGTAGACCGAAGAGGCCTAGAAGCTCTTCAAGTTTTGAAATAACCGAGGGCTCTGTTGGACAAGATTGCTTATCTTTGAACAACGGCCATGCCATAGTGGGAAAGATAGATTCTGAAGGATCCTACCAAGAGGTATGCTCAAGTAAGAAAGATAAGAAGGTAATCAAATACGATATATCTAGCCAAATAGAGATAGATAACGGGGACGCAGAGTCGAGCCAATCAAAACCGAAAAACTATGAAGATTCATCATCTCCCATAGGCAAGAAGAGAGGAAGGACAAAGCTAAAAAAGTTGCCCTTAAGCATTTGCACCTCGAAAGATAAGGCGTATCCAAGGGAAGAAATAAAAAACAGAAGTTCTTCATTGACTGAAATGAACACAGGCAATCAGCCTGTTCATACCATACCTGTGTTTCCAGTGGAGTCATCGACTGACCGAATGATGCCGATGGAGGCAACATCAACTTGGAAATGCCAGGACTTCAAGGTACCGGCTTGTATCAAACAAAATAAAGCTGTGCAGTCATAATAATATTCATATATACTACACTACATTGGGATGAGACTGTGTTCTACTGTGATAGATGTTGTTGATAGGTGAGGTAGTAGCCATGATGCTTCTTCTTCTTCTTTTTTTACAATATGGTATTTTATCTTTTTTGTAAAATCGTATGTTTTGTAATGAATTTGAACTGATTAAATGTAAATTTAGATTATAAGTGGGGATTGCATTACTTCTGTGTTACTTTAATTGACAGGAAAGGTTGAGTTTTAGGTAGAAGGATGATATGAATTTGAACACCCTTTTCATTGTGCTGTATTATTTCTGTCCCTCATTTGTAATAATGAGAATAAAAGTTGAAAAACTTGTTGGCATTTCTATTTATTTGTGTTGTTTGTTTGTTCCTTATACTCAAATTTATGTGAATGCTGATTGTTTTTACCATTTGCTGCTTTAATTAATATTGAAAATTGAATTAAGAACTCCCATGAATGGGGATTGGGACGTTGGATTTAGAAACATTTCTACCTTGATCAAACACCAAACTTTAATTTTTCATATTACTAACCATCAATATCACGTTATATGTTATATTAGTAATTATTGTGCATATTTATTATGACTGTTTTTTTTATGGGATATTATGACTTCATTTGAAAAACAAATAAACGTGAAAATATTATGAAATTTATGCTAATTAGAGTTGACTGATTAGCTGTATGCTTTTGTCTAGTTTACAGTTGTTTTTATACACTTTAGATACATCTCTACAAAATTTAATAAATTTGGTTTGTCGCAATAAGCATAAGTATTTTTCTTCTTACTAAACAAATGAGGGAATAATTTAACTTATATATATTTTTTAGGGGTTTGGATGCGGTGATAGTTGTTTTCCACGTGGATCATGATACCTTTAGATTTGAGATTTGATGCAATAATTGATTTTAGACGTTTTCTTGGACGATGAATGGGTTGTTGATTTACATAGAAAGTGTCAACGTGACTCTTACATAGCATAATAAGGGAATCAAATAGCGTGAGAAAGAAGTGTGATTTGGCATAATAAAGGAATCAATTTGTTTTTCTTCCTATTTGATATATTTAAACATAATCTTGTTATTTATAATGTTATATTTTAATATATTATATTTTATATTAAATATACTATTTTATCGGATTTTTATAATAATATACTCTCTCTATTAATATTTATAAGAAAAGCAGAGGGAGTATTTTTGTTACAATTATAATTTTGATATTTAAAAATCAATCGGAATTAAACTACTTGTAATTTGATTGGATCAAATAAAAAAAAATTAAATACGTCATCTAAATTGAGTCGAACTGCACCACAAATACTTCTACTTAAATGATTAAATGAATGTCAAGAGAATAGAGATAGATCCATATCACTTTAATTTTATAGTAATTGTAAATATTTTATTATTTTGTATTATTAATCTGGTACATCTTCACGATCTTTTTAAAAAAAAATACTCATTATTAAGAACTAAAATGGAACAAAAGAGGAGAATCCTCGTATACAAGAGAGATTTTTTCTTTTAATGTAATTAGATTGAATCAAATCAAAATAATTTAAACGCATCATCGAGTTAGACTACACTACAAACACTCCTATTTTAATTTTATCGTATTTATAAATATTTTATTATTTTATGTTATTAATCTAATACATCTTCACAAACTTTTATTTAAAAAAACCTCTCATATTATTAAGAACTAAAATAGAACAAAAGAAAAAAATTCTCATGTACAACAGAGTTTAAATATTATTTTTTTTAATATATAATTTTTTTCATCTTTTATTAAATGCAAATTAGTAAAACATTATATAATTTTCTGACATTTGAATTTTCAATTAATTAAATTTAAATTTACGTGAAAATCAATAAAGTGAACCTAAACACGTGCTTTATTTCTAGGAAATAGGTTTAAGATTGTGATACAAATGACTTGTAATTAATATGTGAAAGTGAAAAGACAAATAAAGCTCAAATAATAATAAGAATAATAATAATAATAAAACTACTATTCAATTGTTAATATAAATATTTAATTGTTGATAGTAAAAGTAATAAAATAAAGTTTACGTTATTTATATTCAATTAATATTATTTGTTATTATTTAATTATGTATAGCACAAACATAAAATAATAATAATAACTTTGTTAATTACTTTTTCATTTATAATTCGGTTTTGGGCTTATGCGGATTGAGCTAAAAAAGACAATTGTTTGGGCTTTTATCACGTAATAATATCTGGACTGACCTATTTTAATAGTTCAATTGGCAAAGAGAGATTTTTAAAACTTTTTATTCTTTAAAAATGTTAAGTGGGCAAGCTTTGAGTTTAGGGGGTTTATAGGGGTAAGAGCTAAATTATTTCCCTCTTCGACTGTTTTAGTTTTAGGGAGTTTATAGGGGTAAGAGGTAAATATTTCCCTGTTCGACTGTTCCTACTTCTTACTAGGCCTAGGCCTCTGATAGGTATATGAAAGTTTTAGCCTCTTCCCACCTATTTATCCTCGTAATCCCACAAATATAGTAAAATTTTACTTTTGTATTCGTATAAATATTAAAAAAAATTATTATTTTTTTACTTTTCAATAGAAGTATATAAGATTGAGTACATCTTGCAAATCCGACTAATCTCATAAACAATGACACGAATCTCGTCTAATTTCAAAAAATTAAAGACAAAAAAATAAAGACAACATAAGAACAAAGTAAAAAAATGACATGGTTTAGATTATCTTTTGGATTATTCATCTGTCCTAAATTAATTTAATGATAAATAATTATTTATTATTTATTATTTTATATTATTATTGATTCACTTTTTCTAAAAATATTAATCACTAAATTAATAATTTATAGTTTATAAAACAATATTATGTGTTACTATTCTTAACATGTAATCTTGCCATAAATTTCTTGAATGTGTCAACTACTTAGATTTGGGAGGAGACTAGAAAGACAAGAGGTGCACACTATAAGCTAAAATCTTTGAATGATGTCTTTAAAAGACAGTGTGTTATGTAGAGATTTGATTATATTGTTGGGATATACATGTTGAATTTGATAGGAAGTAAGATTTTCGCAAACAAGACTCATACATTGGTTGATGCGAAATACCAACCGTTATTCAAGGATTTGTAATCTAGTGGAAGGTACACTTTGAGTCATGCTGACACTTATCACGGTTTATTGTTATCTCTTATATGCGAGCTATTGTGATACAAAGAAGTTTCAAATATATATTTCTCTTCTGTATGTATAATTTATTTTTATGATTATTATTTATTAATTATTATGATTATTGTCTAATAATTTCTATTATTATCATAACATTATTTTTATTAATTTCTTTTATTAATTATGTAACGATGTTAGATTTATGAATATTTTTCAAATATTTGTAAAAGAGGAGACTTATACGCTGATGTGTAATGCGTTGCTATGATGAATAGGTAGATCTATAAATAGGGAAAAACACAATCTTTGGGTACAAACATATAATTGGGGTCACTGGGAGATTATGGGAGAATCACAAAGACGTTATTAAGTTCAAAGATATAATTCTTTACATTGGTCACTTCCTATTGTGCAAAATAGTGTATCGTATTTGCTAGAGAGATGTATGTGAAAATTTGGTTTTATTCAACATATTCCACCATCGTCACCTCTGGTTCTTGACAGAGTATCTAATACAAATGTGAAGCAGATGAGATATGTGACCCCTATCACATAGATGAACCATATACTACATTCATTTATCTTCATGTGAGTTGTGATGGTTGCTTCATCAAACATTGAGAGGGTTCTTCTTAGATGCTTGTGAGTGTTGCTATTTGAGGATTCAAAGGGTTGCTTTGACGAGGGTTGGGAACCAAGATGCTTATAATATGTTGCATCAACATGCTAAAAATAAAAAGGGTCTCGATATACATCATATCCCTTTGACTTCTTACAATTACTTTTTTTCACCCCTTTTTTGGTTTTAACCTTTTCAATTAGTTCACACACCTTAGTTTTCAAAACCCTTTCTCTTATAACATTGAGTTTTTAGAAGCATTTCCATAATGCACTCATTTTATTAGACATATCCATTTATGATCAATCTTTTGGGTCTTGCACTAGTTCACGTTTCATGTTTAATTTACTCTATTGAATATGAACTGAATCCAATGATATTGACTGACATCTCAATTTATAATGTGCAAATTCACAAGTACAAGGTAACTCATATATTGTTCGAAGAAAGCAACCACATATGAATTTATCAAGATCCACCCACTTAACTATCATATTATTCAACAATGCGTCTTTGACTTTGTCTTGATATAAATGTATTCAATATTTAATAAAATAGATTGTTGTGTGCATGCTCTTGATCATAGAAATTTTTTCTAAAACTCCCTTTTGACTTTTTTTTTTAATTTTCAACCTTATCATGTCCATCATAGTCTCCTGACATTTATACATGCCACTTATACCATGTTCCAACATTGTCTTCAATTTTTAATGAACAGACTCGACCCTATTAGTTTTTAATGAACATCCCATTACTAACTCTTGTGTATCCTTCAAGACATATTTTTATTTTGGTCCAACATTTTTATCGACGTGAAATCGACAAAACAAATTAACATCATGTGGAAATATAACTACAATTGCTTTCATCAAAGTAAAGTCTCTATCGATAACAATTACCTGAGGAATTATATTTTGTGTAACAAACAGTTCTCTTAACTTCTATAATGCCCAACATAAATTATCTTCAAGCTCACATTCCGAATAAGCAAATTTCACTACAAATGTCATTTATGTTGAGGTCATACCGATAACTTCAAGTAATGGTATTTTGTATTTATTAGTTTTGTAGGTGATGTCCATAATCAACACAATAGAAAGCAAGTTCAACAACTTCACTAAATCTAGACGGCCTCAAAAAATATCCCTCGTAAACATTTGAGTCTTTCTGCCTTATATTCCAACACACTTATTTTGTATCTTTAATTAACTTGAATAAATTTTGCAGTTCTATCCTTGTACCTCTTACCTCTATTCAAATCATACTCATTTACTTATATATTTGGGTGATCTTAGTAATATTATCCTTGTTATTAAGTTAAGCATAAACACGTGTTTGTTGTTCTTCAGTTAAGCATCCAACAAATGCATATCCTCTAAAATATAAGATAATTCACGGTTGAGAGCTCCACTAATTACTTTAAGTATCAATTTTAAATCATATTTTAATGTTTTTCTCTAATCTTTAAAGGGTAATCATAATTTTTTGTTGTACTTTGAGTTGAACTATTCATATCTTTGTATTTATCTCCTTTGTGACAACTTAGTATTAATTTATTCTTCCTTTCTCTCTCTTATCTCTATATATGATCTGATGATGATGATAATAATCACTTTATTTTTAATCTCTATCTTCCTATTGATCTTTTTGTATATCAAATATATGCAATAATATATAAATAAGGTTACAATAACAATAATAAATTTATACAATATTAATATCTATTGTAGTTACTTTTACCTGATCTATAGTAAAAATATCGATAGAATCTACACATGTTTTATCATATAATAGTAGCGATTTATTCATATCTTTTAAAAATAATACAAATAAATTTATTTATTTTAAAAAAAATATTGTGTACCAGAAAATGTCTTTACAAATTTTAAAATTTTTTTGGTAAAAAAAATGTTCAGAAAAACTTGTAATTTTTTTTTTCGTTGTTCTTAGAGCATATCCATCGGTGAACTGAACATAGAGTTCATTAGATGAGTCTACTGTGCCACATCATTTTGAAACAACTCATTCAGTTTTACTTTAACGGTGAACTCAACATGAGTTCATTAAATAGACCAATTAATTATTATAAATTTATTATTATTAATAAATTAATTAAAAAAATAACGATTATAATTTTATTATTATTAAATTGTAAAAACACCGTTCCTTTTTAAGAGTACCGTAATGATACCTTAACACAACTCAAAAAATTAAAATTTACGTAACATGCTGACGGACGAACTTATTTAACTACCGTTTAAAATGCTCTTATGTATCAGAAATTTTTTCGTTACATCCTAAAAAAAGAATTATGAACTGAAAATTTTGAATTTTCAAAATTTTTTAGAATAGTACAGAATAAAAAAAGATGAAGTTGTAATTTTTCCAAAATTGTAGGATAAGAATATAATGGTAGAGTTGGTGTATTGATAGTGATGGTATTTTTCAATTTGGACCGCGTCGAAACCCAAATTTGTCTTTTCTTCCGTAGGAGTTGGTTTTTCCGAGGTATTTTTGGATTCAAAAATAAATAAATAATAAATGAAACGGACCGTAAGTCGTTAAATAACTATTATTTATTATTTATTTATTTATTAATCTTGTAGTTTATAGTGAGCTGCACTGGAAAATTAGTCGTATAACATCTATTTTGCTCGCTTGTCATCTTTATTTATGTTTTTGTGCCCCCTCAATTAAAAATAACACATGAAGAAGATATTGGTCCTTAGAATCTAGTATCAATTTGCACAAATTTAGTTATATATGAAGATGAATGATCTATACATAACCATTTTTATTAGTATTTCATATAATTCATTCGAGTTATATTTAAATTTCAATCGATATGACTCTTAATGAGTCTTTATTTTGAAATACAAGCCTTGTTGAATAGTGATATATTATGAAGTTATGATGAATTATGGTTCATTTTAATAAATCATTGTCTAAACTTATAGTAGTTAGCCTTTTTATTTTATTTTAAATATTTGTGTAAGCAACTGTTTTTCTTTTATTCTTTGATATATGATTTGAATATTGAATTATTTTGAAGTTCGCTTATAATTGTTCTATTCATTTATTTTTACTTAAAAAATATTTGTATTAGTAAGGTATCTTATGATTCATAGTAAAATTTAATTTATAATTCAAAAAAGATGTCTTTTTAATTAACAATTTTAATCTCAATTTGACAACCCTATCTAATCATGTCTATAAGAACTATGTTATTCAAAGGTGGTTCAATTATTGGTAAAGACTAAGATAAATTTGAATGCAAATAACTTGGAGAACTCAATAGCAATTAGACATATCAACCCGTGCCAAGATCAAGAGTTTTAAATTTAGTTGTGGTTAATGTATTCAACTTCTTGCACTCTTCTTTGTATTGGACATTTTATATTGTGTATAAGAGACTTAAGTTTAATGGGGAGAACAGGGAAATCAAGACAAGAAATAGAATATGAGGAAATAAATGGTAGTTACAACATTGTTACAAATCTTTAGTAGTGAGTTTTTTAGTTTACTTTTTAGTAGTATATTTTATTGTATTGTATTCATTGGCTTCAGTTTCATACTAATTATGTTATCTTTTTAAATTTAATATTCTTCTTGTATGTTTTAAAATTTAAAAAAACTGTTTTGTTAAGGAAAACTCCACTGCCACTCAGTTATTGTATCATATCTATATTTTTTGTTACTTTTAATTTCAGAATTTAATGAAAATTAAGTCTAATTTCTTGTTTTAGAGAAAAACAACTCATATTGTAACTGTAAATCAATTTTACACATGCAGTATAAATAATTAATTTTATTATTTCAATGCAAAATTATAATTATTATCAAAAAATAACTATATAATCAACAACTGATATTTTCTGTCAGTATAATATTTTTTACACTTTATAGAACATGTTTATCAAAATCTAAGTTTAAATATAATTTTGACCAATTATTTTACATATACAATTTTAGTTACTCTCTTTTTAAATCTACAATTTTATTTTTTCAATTTAATAATTTTAGTTTATTCATCAAATTGGTTTATGCCCAACTTCATGTGTCTACTGCCACATGTATCCTTTAAGTCCCACATTAGTATTGTTTTTTTTGTTGTTGTCAAATATTGGATCTCAACATAATGGATAAATTGAATTGCATATAAAATTTTAAAAAAATATTAAAATTGCATATTTTCAAAAAAGAGATCAAAGCCGTGAATATCACAAAACAATAGGTGTATTTAATTTTTTTCAGTGAATAAATAAATTGGTCCTAGAAATCATAAAAATTGATTTTTGCAATTTGTAAGCATTCAATTATAAAGTGTCCGTTAAAACAGTCATTTCGTTGTCTTTAAATCTTAATAACAAATGTCAATATTATTATATTAAACTTTTTGTCTTATGTTTTTAATGTGAGACCTCATATTGAGTTAATTATTGTGGTATTTACTATATTTTCTATAAAAAAATCAGCTTATTAATTTTGATAAAAATTACTTTTTGTGGAAGTTGATCCACACTTATTTTATGTGTATTAATAATTTACTTGTTTATTTTTTTATTTTGGAGAAGTTCAACATGTTAGATTGCAGTTTTAATATACTAAGAATGTTCTTAAAAAATCAGATTGATCTGGATAAATCAAGAATGATTTTGTTGTTAAGTTTGTCTAGTTCAAATAAAGCATTTATGTGATAACAAATCACTTAATTGGTTAGTTAGTTAAAAGACATTTAGAATGAATAGAAATAAATCATGTATAACTAATACACTATTTATTTAATAAACAAGTCCTACAACTCATATGTTATTCTATTTTTTATTTCTTGCACTTAAAGTAATAGTTTGAAAGCTAATAATTTGAATTGGTATTTAGCGAGCTCAATCATATTAGCTCAATTTTAAATCTTATAATTAATTTAATAGATAATGACAATGAACATAAAGATAAATGAATCAATTTTGAAACGATGACTGTAAGCTTTTTTTTTTAAAGAAAAAATCATGAGAGTTGTAGTTTGATCTTGTCTAATGAGATGAATGGAATAAAAAATTCAGATCAAATTTAAAAAAAAGTAATTAGAGACGAGAAATTATTTTATTAATTAAAGTGACATTAATATTCATTTTACTAACGTAATAGAATATAATAAAAATTATTTTTTTATTTATAAAAATGTAACAAACTAACTCAATATGTTAGGTTCAGTTATAATATTTTTAACATATGTTACATTAAGTTGTTGCAAAGTCTAGCATAACCTATTTTATTCACTTCTACTTACATGATGAGGACACTTCTAACTTCTAAGTTCACTTTTTCCATATTTGTTAGAAATTGGTTTAAACTTGGAGAATTTCGTAAAATTAATATTTACAACAAAACTCCACTCACTCAAGTTGTTAAGTTTTTTTTTTTTTTTTTTTTTTTGTTTTTTTTTTTAAATGCAAGGGAAAAGAAAAGACAATAAGAAAAAACTACAATCAATGACTAGTAATACTTAAGGTATCAACAATTGAAATATATTTAAATTAAGGAATACAAGTATGCCAAATCTTTAGAGAGGCATAAGAGGTAACACTTATTATTATGAAACAACATGAAACTTGTATTTACCAAGTAATTCTTCATATATTGAAAAGAATAGAAGAAAAGATTGACTTACAATATAGCATCTCAATCTCTATATATACAATGAGAGAAAGAAAGATGAAGTTTTGTAACAATCATAACTAAAATAGTAGAAATAACTAACTAGTAACAATCTAAAACAAGTACTCTATAAGTCATTACAAACAATCTCACAGTTAACTTGACTGAACTATCAAGTGACTGTGAGGCTGCATACTTATACTTATGCACAAGTTGGTTGGCTAGTAAAGCCTTAGCATCCTCTAGTTTGTAGGTTGCCTAGCTTATCATCCTCTAATTGCATTATTCTTATCTTATAATATAAAATATATCACTTACTATAATACTCCTCATAAGCTAGAGCTTGATATATATATCAAGTAATCTAAACTTAGAAACTATTAGAATATTAAAAAATATTTTATAATATCTATTATATTATATTAAAGTATCTTGAATTATTTTCTATGTCAATTTATAATCATGGAGATATCTTAGAATATCTTCCATTATTTTATGATTTATTCCTTATTTAAGATTGAGTCTATGTTTCTCTATAAATAGAGATTAGTCTTAAGTCTTTTGTAATCAAATTAGCATAAAACTATTATCAATAATATTCAAACCCTTATTATTTTCTTTTCTCTAAAATCCCACAACTTCAACATGGTATCTAAAACCTATTTCGATACTCCTTGAACGACTTCGACTTTACTCTGTTGCTGAGTTCCCAATAGTTTGGGAATATGATAATAGTTTCTCTTTTCCAACTTGATCGTTCCTTTTTCAACCCATTTTCGTAACACATTCCGATACTGATTTCACTTGTTTCCATTCAGCTTGCTACATGTTTCTGGCGAACTTTCTCATAAACGACCACTCCATCAGTTTCGCCTTTTCCATATCGGCCTACACCTCAAAGCGCACCGCCGAAAGCCACCACAAGCGCCTCACCATCCATCGCACATCAAATCCACGTGCCACCTTTCTTCATTGCATGTGATGGTGCGTCTGACATCCATTTTAGGCGCAACCTTTTTTGTTGAACTTACCTCAGTCTTACGGTTCCAGATCTGCCATTACTTTCCAATTTTAATCAACAAAAATATGTGTTATTGTTCAAACAACCATTATCTCTCATGTTTTAGACGCATTTTCTCACTCCGTTGATCGATCATGGTTTCATTTCATTAGAGTCACGTTGCTTCTTCTTATGTGTTTGTCATGCAATTTAGTTCTTACTCATAGATTTTAACAATGGCTTTTATTCCCACCGACGATCATTCCGATGGTGTCCCGTTTCCCACAAATGAATCATATTAGTAATGACTTCTTTTTCCGTTGATGGTTATTCTAACGATGTCTTTTATTTTCATGACTGACTTTATCTTGACAATTTATCACAGATGCACGACCCCATCTTTGTCCCAGATTTACTAGCCTTATCTTTCTATTTCTGAATCATGCCGCTCTCTTCTTGAAGCGTATTTCAATTTTAATATTATAAGTCTTCGATATTATTGGTTTGAAGCTTCCAAATGCAATTTTTTTTTTAGAAGAACATACCTTGCTTTATTCAATTGTTTGCCATGAATTTCTCTCATGGTGATGATCATTCCAGCTATCAGACTATGCTATATTTGTAGCAATTCTCTCTAACTCTACCTGCATCCCTGAATTTCCTTTCCATCCTTTTTATTATTTTGCATAGAAACACATTATTTTCTTGTAACAAGCTAAAGCTTAGTAAGCTTTAGCTTGAAGGGGATTGTTAGAATCTATTATACTATATTAGAGTATCTTGAATTATTTCCTGGGATCAATTTATTGCTTGATCAACATTAAAATGTTCTACAATTTGTATTTTGAAACGGAAGTGGACTTTACGAATGCTTGAGATGAGAAATTCATGAATTTGTAGTCTAGGGATAGATACAGGTCATGAAACCAATTAAATTAGTTGCAAAGACAATAGTTTAACAAGAGAATCCCTGTATGATAATGCTTAATTCTAATCTTAAATCTACTAAGGAATTAGGGGTTACTTTGGAATTAAAGGTTCTGTCACTAAGACATTAAGAGAAGAATAATAAAGAGAATTCGGTAATATTTCAATAAATGAATTCTGTAACTAGGATCAAATTAGGCACTAAGGTTGGATTCGAAGTGAAACTCATCTCTGACACTTTTCTCATTACAAAGGATCAATTTTATTACCATTGTTAATTTTAAATATTATTTCAATCAACTTGGGAACCTTTTGTTCAATTGTAGTAATCAAATATAATTCAATAGTAAAACACAATTCTTGAGTTTGATACTCGGTACTACCGTTTTATTATTACTTGCAACGATTCAGTACACTTGCTGAAACGCTATCAGTAGGTTGGTTTCAAATAAGAGACCTTAAGCCACATTTTAAACGTATTGATGTTTTCTTTCCACCCTAGCATTCTACTCAGGTGTCTCAACACATTGGTTTGATGTATAATGCCCATATTAGAATACAAACTTGAATCAATAAACTCTAAACCATTGTCACTTCTCAAAACTTTATTTTTCTTGCTAAATTGATTGATAATAATATGATGAGGGACTCAATATGGTATCTAGTCTCAAATTTGTGTCTCATGAAAATAACACAACAAACCTTATGTAATCATCCAAAATAGTTAGAAATTACTTAAAATAATGTTGAGATTGAATAGAATATGCTGAGATCAAAAGAGGCACAAACATTGTGATTACTATTAAGAAAAAGTAACTTCTTTTGCTTGGAAAAATGCAAAAATGTCACAAACATGTTTGTCACCATAACCTATATAGGAAAACTGATTATTCAAAATCTTCATACAGTTGTTACAAATGTGATCTAAACGAAAATGTCATAAGTTAATTTGGGAATATGTCTACCATTGTAATTATTAATACTATTTATATTACAATCTATATAATTTTTCAAATATGATATTGACCCCTTGAGGTAGTAAAGCCCTTCAACAATAGCAATCCACTTCTTTATTCTCAAGTCCTAGATATAACAACCATAAGTTTTGAAAATAGCACAACAATTTAATTGATTACATTATCGTGAGATAGAAATGAGATTAAAAGAAAACTTAGGTAAAAACAAAACATAATCCAATTTTAATTCTTTTGTATCAAAAGAAATTCCAAGATAGTCAACAATAGGAACAACGCAATTAGGTAACTTGATATTAATTGGTTTAGTTTTGATAAACTTAGTGATGACATTAAAATCATTACAAACATGATCAATTGCTCTAGACTCTATAACAAAAACCACATCTTTGTGATAATTATTGATAGAAATTAAGGAATGTTTACCTTAGCAAGGGATAAACCAACCTGGGAAGAGGATGCAATGTGATTGACGCATGATTAGTCCTCAAATTAGCTTGTTGTATTAGGTTTAGAATCCCTTTGATCTGATCTTGAGTAAAAGGATCATGTTGGCTGCCACAATCATCCTCATTCTTGGTGCTTTCTTGTTCACAATACACATTATTGGTAGAACTGTCATTCTTGAATTTGAAATTTGGTGGAAATCCTTAGTTTTTGTAACAAATGTTGACAATATGGCCAAGTTTATCACAGTGACTTCAAGTCTTGGAATTTTCTTTTCCTTTCCAAGATCATTTCTGTGTTAGCAACATTAACAAAGGGCTAAGATTATGTGTTATCATTAGACCCTCCGTTATGTCTTTCTTATTGGAGAACTAAAGAGAGGACTCTATTGAGATTTGACATGGGCTCCATGAGCAACACTTGTGCTTTAACCACACCAGAACTTTCATTAAAATCAATTAAAAAGGTGACCACCCTACCTTCTTTTACATAGATTGTGGAGGTACAATTATGTGGTGGTATAGAGTGAAAACTATCCAATTCTCCCCCACAAAACAGTTAAAGCAGTAAATAAATTTGAAACATTCATGTTACCTTGTTTAATTGAGTGAATTTATTTTTGCAATTATGATACTCTAATTAGATCCACTTGTGAAAATCGTTCCTTTAAATCAATTCATCCTTTGTTAGTACTATCTTTGAAGACAAGACTCTAAGCTATTGATGGTGAGATTGAAGTAATGACCTATTTGAAGAACCAAATTGTTGAATTGCAACCGGTACTTGTGGGTTGGATCAAAATCAATTGGCATGGCAAAGATCCATCAAGAAACTCCATTTTATTCTTTCCCACCATTGCTCTGGTCATCGAACAAGATCAAGAATTGTAATTGGTTCCATTAAGGATATGGGTAACAATAACAGAAAAAGGACCCTCACTTGGATGAATGTCATAAGGAGTAATGGTGTTTTGTGCAGGATCAAGATTGTCATTGTTGTTGTTGTCATGGTTGAAGATGATAAAGATCCTAAAACCAGACTCGATGATACCATATTATAAAACAAGATGAAATTTTTACTATTGGATTAGAGCTTCCGACAAACTTATCATATTGGAGCTTTCGACAAACTTATCAATCCAATTCTAAAATATACTATCATCGACAAAACCGGTGAACTTTGCACCAATAACAAGGTTATAGAAAAAATCCCTTACTATATAATTATAAGATCCAATTAATTAATTTTTGTCGAATAGTCACAATTTTGAAACTGACAACATAATTAGACTTTTATTAACCAACAATTAATCGGTGGATAAACCACCAAAAGAAGTACTCACATTAGCATTAAAAATATTCATTTCACTATCTTTGAAAACTCATGGAGTAGGAAAACAAAAAGACACTTGACATAGATGAATTCCATCATCACTAAAATCATGTGGATAATATACACACAAAGTTCCTGTCATATTATATCTCTTGATGAACAAAATTCTTTACTAATTTACAATATCATATAGTATAGTTAATCCAATAAAAAAATAAATCTTATTGAATTTGACCAAACCAAAAAATAAAAATCACAATCAAAAGTCAATAAAGTTTGAAGAGGGTGACTCTCAAATACCTATCTCCCCTTCACTTCCCAACACCCACTTTTTCCACACTAGATTCATTTCTCATTTCATTAGGAACAATCCTTGTCCATTAGCCAAGGGTGTTCCAGACACTGCTGCGCTGTCGGTCGCTTCTCGGGTGCAAAATCAAGAAGAGGTATAAGAAACTCCGAAAACTCAAGAGCATCACTCTCTGAAAATTTATATCTATCAATCAACATTTTGTTAAGTGGCCAAAATTTTAGCCTTCGAATCCTTTTGAGATCCCCGTGTCTGTCGAAGAAATCCTTTGATTTTGCTCCTGCAGTAGCAACCTGCAACATTCAAGTAGTAGATTTGCCAAAGTTAGTTATTAGTTATATAAATAAATATGCAGAGACAGTGTGAGAGTGTACTTACTACCTTCCGCGGCATCTTTCCGAGGAGTTCCATCATCAGGGCAAGGTGGTCCTGAAACCGACACAATACAAAGATTGGTTATTCTAGCATGCTATCTGAGGTGTAGAGATTTGTGCTTCCCCAATTTGAAGCAGGGTTGTCAATTGTAGATTGCAGAAAATAACAGTTTTTTCAAATTCTGCTACACTACATCACTATACTGCTGCAGTAGCCACTATTTGACAACACTTTGTACTAAATAACATATTGCATAAATATATGTCAGCTTGACATTAAGTTGTCAGTAAACAAAGAGAAATTCCGTTCTTGTGTACCTTCTTGTATTGATTTCTCATTAATTTCACTCACATATTCCACAATCATGTAACAACTAATGTGAATGCATCTATTATATCTTAGTTAAAAGTTTAAAATTGTAACAGAAGCTTTCCTTCCTTATGAACATATGTGCATACAATTTCTAATGAACTCTCAAGAAGTCATTACCCAAACTATTAAATAATAAAAGTATATACTTAGCTGTGAGTACAAATACTAACATGGACACCGGATACGACATTGACGCTGACATGTCGACACTAGTAATAATTTGAGAAAATAAATTAATTGAATGTAATCAAGATGATGGTGTTAGACACCGAGACATGTCTTCGATCATAGGTGTCGGTGCTACATAACTTAGTTGTGACTAGCAATAATTAATGGCATGAAAATATAAGGTAAGTAGTCTGTGTTCGAACAATTATCATAAACAAGGAATATAATTTAAACCGCAATAGCATTTCAAACAAACCATCATACCTCATCCTCACTAAAACCTTGTCCGACTTTGGGCGTAAACAACATATCACCAGTGGCAAGCTCAAAAGCAATACAAGCAAACGACCACATGTCAACGGAGAAAGAATAACCGGCCTGCAATATAACTTCAGGAGCTCTGTATTGTCTTGTCTGAATTTCTTCTGCAAATTGCTTATCAGCCCAACACGCATTTCCAAAATCTACCACTTTGCATCTCACATCGATCCCATCAACGTTTCTCCCCGATTTCGGAGCTTCTCCCATTCCTCCCATTGAAGCTCTTTGTCCGGATATTTTAGCTACCGCCCTTCTTGCTCTCCTTTTCAACTTTTTCTCGATAAGACTCGTAACCGTGCCATTTACGTTTCCCTCAGGCCTCTCTAAAATCGGGGAGATTCCAGATCGAACAGGGTCTTTGGCAGGATCAATGGTAGAAGCCAAAAGAACATTTTCGAGTTTTAGGTCTGTGTGGATAATACCATGTTCTCTATGCAAGTAATCCAAACCGATCAAAATGCATTTGCACATCTCCCTAACTTTATTCATTGGAAGGCCTTTGTAACGGTTGTATTTGACTAAACGAAGAAGGCTATCTCCGAGAAACTCGAGTACCATGCATTGGTGCTGGCCATTAGGGCCCGTGTGCTTAAAGTGGTCAATCAATTGGACAACAAATTTTGAATCTGAAATGGCGCCGTCAACAATGGATGAAAGAACATCTATCTCGTGAAGGGCGGCCTGAACAAACTGAGCCGCACTTTTCTGGATCTTGAGAGCAACATAAGCCTGAAAATCACAAACATAACATAAGACCCCTAAATCTAAACATTCCGCTGTGCCAAATAAGAATAGAAACTCCACCACGGCGTTTCCAAATGCCGCTCAGGTGCTTACTATACACTGTCCAATAAAATTAACACCTATTTATAGATACACATGCAAAAGGAATCAAGTGTTACAGTTAAAAAGGAGCATCATACATGAAATTTTCCGATCAGGATCAACCATAAAAAAAATAAAAAAATAAAATAAAAAGAAGATACACAAAGACACATTTATTACTACTCTAGTTGTCTGCAAACAGACAAATCTTTGCAATCCAGAGATTCTGATTCCCTGCATTTTCTAAATTTTCTGCCGTTGAACATATGACGCCGTACAATCAAGATCAGACGGTCCACGTTTCAAGTTGGTAAGTTAGGTACAAAATACTGAATTAAAATGTAAATTGAGATGAACAACTCTGAAATTTAGGATTTTCCAAATGAAGGAAATCCAAATCCACATTCTATATGGTCACATTTTTTATGAAGTGATGATCATTCACCAATTTCGCCATTGCAAGATTGCATACATCAAATCCAAATCATATCAATTTGATCCATTCAAAATGATACCTTTAAGACACAAAAGGACAACATATCTTGAGACACATCAGATACATTAAGGGTATCATTTTGAGAGAGAGAGAGAGAGAGAGAGAGGAACCGAGAAAAATACTTACATAATATTTAATTTTCAATTGCATATTAAAACTTAAAGTATATATATTCCAGAACACATTATGAAAAGAGAATCTTGTAACTTCAACAGCATTTAAAGCATACAAACTTGAATAATGAAACACAAAAAACTAGCACATAATTTCACAACTTCATTGATCCAACAAATTAAACCAGATTTCAATAATTTAGTTTTTTTTTTCACACTAAAGACAAAACTCACATACCAAATCAAATACAAAATTTCAAAAATTATTAAAAAAAATTACAAAATTTCAAAAACATTAAAGGGTGGATTCAAAACATACAGATGTTGTAGTATCATAAGCAAGCCAAACGGTTGAAAATTGACCCCAACCCAATTTCCTCTGAGCTATGTACCTACCACCGGCGAACTGATCTCCGACCCTGACGGCGTGGTAACCACCTTTCCGGTAAGAATCGAAGCCCTCATCGTCATCTTCCGACCCAGATGAAGAAGAACACGACATCACACTCTGATCTATTCAAAATTCAATAAAAACTTCACCTTTATTAAACAAAGTGAGTGATTCTTGTGTTTTTTTCTCTGTTTTTTCAAACCCCCTTTTTTTTTAGTTTGATGAGAAATGGTGTGATTATAGGAAAAATCGAAGCTTTAGTTTCGGGGGTTAAAATACTATGTTGTTGTATTTGTGGTGTGGCCTTTTTTTCTATCTTCGACAATGCTCCACTTTTTTCTCTCTGTTTTCTCTTTTCCTTTCAATGCTTCTTCAAATGTTTTCTTTTCTTTTTTTCTCACATTTTCATAGCGTTTTTATTTTTCTGATTTTGTAGAAAAAATCTAAAGACTGTCCTTTATTTGTTTACGGTTATGTCCTTGTGAATCTTGTTATTGTTAGAGCTGTACTTATTATAAATATAATCCTTAAAATTGTTGGGTTGTATACTTTATTCAATTTTTAAAAAATTATATCGAGTTAATTTATAAACTCGAATTCAATAATGAGATACGAGTTTGATAAGTAGATGGTGTAGATGATTTTGTCTTTTTTATTCATGCATTTGATTAGTTGAAAAGTTACCATTTGTTTTTATTTTTTATTAGATATGAAATTTATGTTATCATTTATACTCAATAGAGTTTGGATTTTTTCATCTACATCCATTTATATAAAGATCATATTAATTATAACTAATATAATAAAATAATTATTAGTATAAAATTTAAAATTGTATTTTTTATGAAGAGAATGTTATAATTTTTAATATTTTTTATATGTAAATAAAATTTAAAATGACATTAATATTATTAATGGGACGAGTTCGGATACGAGATATATATCAACACTTCAAATTTGTCATTGCCCCCAATCCACATTCAATCAAAGCGGGTTCAAGTCAAATTTGTCCTTACTCTCGGGTTTTAATTTCGGAGAAAATCTGCACTCAATTAAAGTGGATTTGAGTGAATACTCGTGAATACGGATTTTGTTGTCATCCTTATTGATAATAGTAATAGATTCATACGATGAATCGAATAACTTGGGATTAACTCTGACTTATTCCTCCTATAGACAGACCAAGTTTCCTATCCATACTTTTACTCTTTTTTTGGGGTTATAGTCGTTTGAACACTCGTGATCATGAAGAGAGGTCTGGAGGATCATCACATTAAACCAAAAGCAACCTCATAAGTAGATTGAACACTAATTTTTACCTTAAATCTTAAGACAATGAGTTTTGTGGTTCTCTCACCTATATCGTGTTTAATATTTATTTATTTATTTATTTAATGTGAGGCATCTATATCACACTTGATATATCAACATAAAGGTCTTAGAATATATACATATTTAATGATTAAATATTGGACATTATATATGGTGAGTGAGCTTGATAAAAGTATTCTATTGTTGAATGAATCTAGGATTAGTGCAACTATTATAATTTATCATGAAAAAGAATGGTTTGATACCTTAGTACGACTGTTTATGAAATAATTAACAAAATTATTGTAACCCTACACGAAAGAGTAGGTCTTATCTCCGCTTATATATGTCTTAAAATATATATGAAAAAGAATATATACATATCAACATAAAGGTCTTAGAATATATACATATTTAATGATTAAATATTGGACATTATATATGGTGAGTGAGCTTGATAAAAGTATTCTATTGTTGAATGAATCTAGGATTAGTGCAACTATTATAATTTATCATGAAAAAGAATGGTTTGTACCTTAGTACGACTGTTTATGAAATAATTAACAAAATTATTGTAACCCTACACGAAAGAGTAGGTCTTATCTCCGTTTATATATGTCTTAAAATATATATGACAATAACTTTTACGGAGATTATTTTATCGCCCTCAAATACATTTCAAAAGCATAAGTCCAAAAATTTACAATTTTTTTATTCTTTGAACGTGCACTTTCGAACAAAAATACAATTTTTTTACCCTATAACAAAAAATACTGTTATTATTTTAACGAGAAATTCTATTAAAAAAAGATTTTTTTCCCTATGATTTTTAAAAATATAGAGTTAAAAAAAAACTCTATAACTTTTAATGAAATTATATCTATTTTTAAAAAAAAAAATCATATTCTATAATCATAACTAAATAATTTAAGAGAAGCTAGAGTATCAAATCACCGTAGAGAGAATATATAAGTAATATTAGGCTAAATTACATTCGTGGTCCCTTAACTTAATTTCAGGTAACGTTTTTAGTCCTTTATCTTTTTTTTCCCGATTTAGTCCTTTATTCCTAATAATATCAAATAAAGTATGAAAATATGAGTTTATTTAAAGATTTGCATTACGGATTTGATGAAATTTGTATTATATTGAAGAATATAATTAATTTTATGAGTTTTGATTGATTTTTTTTTTAATTTTTGTTTAAAAAAAAATAACGTTGTTGAAATTTTAAACATAAAATATCAAACAGTCATTTAAAATTAAAATAAAGGACTAAATCGAAAAGAAAAAAAAAGATAAGGGACTAAATCAGGAGAAAAAAAAAGATAGTAGACTAAAATGTTATCTGAAATTAAGTTAAGGGACCACGAATGTAATTTAGCCGTAATATTATTACTCTTTCTTATCATCATACACAATGTTATAAATTTATTCAACTAAATATAGGGATAAATATTGTGACATAAGATTGCTTATGATGTATATGCTCTTTATATTATATATGGTGTAGCATTGACTAGTCTTATATTTATTTCTTATATTTAATTTGAGTTTGATGGTATGTTTTAGGATCCGCTTTAAAACTTATCAGTATTGATTAGTTTATTTGTTTGCGTATTTTTCTCTACATTTTTATCAAAGAAAAATTATAATATGATTTATTTATCTGACTTAAAAAGTTATAATGAACATTTTTAATTTTTTATAAGAATAGAAATGTGAATTTAGTTTTTAAAATAAATTAAATTAAAAATATTTTTTAATTTAGAAGAACTACATCGGTTAAAATTAGACAAATTTAAAAATTAAATTGACTGATTTAATAAAATTAAAGATTTTTAAAATACTAATAACTTTGGAGTCTAAAGTAATTAAATTTTATAATTTCAATGTGTAATTGAATGATTCATTTGAATTGTTTTTTGATGTTGGATGGCATTTTGGGAATGGGGTGTGTTAATTTTAGGTAAGGAGGTGTAGTCAAAAAGGGTAGAGAGTTGCTATTGCTACCCTTTTCCTGCCTGTGTCACCCATCTGCTTCCTTTCTTTTGCTTTTTCCTTCTCACTTTTCTCCTTTACCACCTTCGGACAATGTTGTATGATTCTTCTTTAATATATAATATACTATTTTTTGAATTGTGGACATTTTAGTTTATGTGTTTAATTCATTTGTAAAAATTTAATTTTGAATAAATTAATTTTAGTTAAAAATAAATTAAAGCAAAGTAATTTTTGTTTGAAAAATAATTTAAAAATCAAGTCATTTTTGAAGTCAAATATACAAATCATCACTTCAAGTTATAATTAATTTTAAAACTAAAATCAATTTCATTTGAAAATGTCAAAGTTAATTCTACATTTCTCAAATTATTTCTTTTTCTTTTCTTTCTAAATAATTTAGCTAGTAGCAAAACTCACACATATTAAATGTGAAGAAAATGGATACATCGGGTTTAAGCTCGTATCTCAATATATTAAATGCCTATGTAATTATCATTTAAATTGTACTTACTATTTGATAATTTTATTAAATATTTAATTTAATGATTATATTTTAATATTATTACGTGGACACATATTTTTATTTAATTATATTAACTTTTTATCAAAATCTTAATTAATTAATGATCAAATTAAATAATAAGATTAATTAAATTTTTAATTAGTTTAATTAAATATTTAATTAATTGATATGAGTGACCATCTATTTGAAAATAATGAGAACTTAAATTTAAAAATAATGATAACTTAAATGGTTATCACCCTATATATAGGTTATGCCTCCAATATACAACAAATAACCAATAATAACGGTTAAGGAAAAACCACGAGTCACCGAATTCTCGTTGTCTTTTCAATTTGTCTTTTGCCATGATCCGGATATTCCTAAAACCTTATCTTTTGATAAATGAGCATGTAGTAAATAATAAGGTTCTCATGATTTATGTTTGATCTTGATGTTCATACATACATGATGATATGCTTATTTGATTTTCGCACTAAAGCATGAAGAGTGTTCAAGGCATTAAGAACACCTGTTAAGGAAGAACAGAAGTCAACGAGTTTGTTGCTCGTCTTTTCATGTTGTCTTTTGTCATGATCAAGATATTCCTAAATCCTTGTCTTTGATAAATGAACATGTTGTAAATCATAAAATTATCAAGATTTATGTTTTTGTTTTTTTATGTTCACATATATGCTCACATGCTTATTTGATTTTTATATTAAAACATGATTATATTCATTTTGACCATCTTGATGAATGAATTAGTAAATTAATTCCAACGAGTGGTACTTGATGAGGGAGCGGAAGTGGATTCTAATGTTGGATTTCTGTATCAAAGTCATACTTGAGAAAGAAATTGTTGTATTCACATAGTGTGTAATAAAATTTCACATCGATTAAAAACATGATAAATATTAAATATATAAGAGTGCAGGCTCACAATCTAATGTCTTAAGACTTTGTATGGAGATGTGATTACAAAATCTTTTATGGTTATGCTCTCGTGTCCTTGGACTCCCCACCCAGTGAAGAAAATTCTTAATCAATTTGGTATTTTGTATGAGAATTTTCATTGAGAAAGAATTGATTTTTTTATTCTATTGTTTTTTTATATATATTCTTTCAAAAAATAGAGTGATTTGAGATAACTGAAGAATATTTGTGTGATAGTTTTTCTATTATTCGATGGCTTTGCATTGTTTCAAGTTGAACAATAGAGTAGATATCCTGTGTTGCGAGACTTTTCTAAGTGAAAAAATAAATATTTTCAATTAGTCTAAGAAACAAGTATTGATGCTTGATATGGTGGCGTTTTCTTTGAAATTTATTTCGTATTGTTCCATAAATTGATATACTTTTTTTTTCTCTCATTTTATGGATTCAGACTCATTGATTTGGTTCTTCGTTAAGTTTTTAAAGTTTCTTTTATTATGATTTTGGATCAGTTTTTGGAGTTCATTGTAAATTATTGTGTTATAAATGTGATCACCAATATAAATGTCATATCGAAACATAACAAGAATTGCACCATATATTTTGTAGATGAATATTAGTTTTATTTTCAATATGTGTTCTGATTGAGTTGATTAGAGAAGGTATCACCATTTTATTATAATTTAATTTTGAATTGACTTGGATGTATTGTTGAAAAATTGTGCAAATCTCTGATTATATATACCTTATATTTTGGCAAGTTTATGCTTTAGCAAAATCTGTTATTATTACAATGAGCACATTAGTGATGTGCTTAATACCAATATTATTTTTTTGGCATCGCGTGATGGATTATTTTGAAATTCAGATTATTGATTTTGCTATATACATGAATATGAACTCATGTCTCATTTTTGGCTTTCTGGGCGTTAAGGGTCAACCAATTTTTTTGTTAATAAAAAAAAATCATTAAATATTGTTTTGATGATTTAATTGAAATGGAAATTGATAATTAAATTTGAATAAGGCTATAAAGAATAATTAAATGTGTTTTGTTTACTTTATAGAAAAAAATATGGTAAAATAAAGTATTATATTTATTATCTGTTGTTTAACTTTGAAGATAAATGCTCATTCTTTTTATTTTTGCGTTTTTTTCCTACGCATTATGGTTGTTTAGAGGCAAACTGGAATACCTTTAGATTGGAAAGCATATTTTTCTTTAATCTGTGTCTTCCTGTATACATTTTCGCATGAATAAAATTCTTTTAGTTGAGGATACAAATTCGGATTCGAGTGATTTTGTAATTTAAAACAATTTTCATTTAATGTAATAAATTAATTGATCTATTACTTTTGATAGAGTTGATTGAAACAACAAATTGCAGAAAACAACATTTATTGTGTAAATTTTACTCAACCAAAATTATAAAAGATGTAATATGAAATTATTCATGAAAGTTGTGATTTGCACGAGGAAGACACAACTATGTTGAATAGTTGCATAATTGTCTGGAAATTTTAGTTGAATTAGTTGAAGTAACAACACAAAACAACTTCTTCTACATAGATTACTACATAGATTTGATTCAATGATAATTATAAAACATACAGTATAAAATTGTTCATGCGATTTATTATAATCGGCGAAAAACATATACATTTTGGTCGATAAATTTTATATCTATTATGATAAATATGTGGTAATTATTAAGTTTTTCTACGTAAATAATAAAGATGTCAAAATACAATGATTATTTGATAAGACTTATTATGAATACTTATCATTGCCGTGAGAGTCTCCTTTGCAATTACTTCATGCAATCAAAAGATTGTGAATTAACGGGGTATTTGATATCTTGTTTGACATTTTAGTTTACAAATAAAGATAAATAATGTACATCCTTATAATCAATTTTTATTTATGTATCTACTAATGTTGTGGTGTAATTAAATCATTCAATTTTTTGACCGATTTTAATTTACACTTGTGATAGTAAACATGGGACAATTATAAAAAATTACTGTTTAACAATAGTAATTGTTACTAGTACTGGTTGATCACTGCAACAAAATATCATTAACAATTAATATTATTGTCTAAAGACTTCTATTAATGTTGCATTAACTATTTTGATGAGCACATTTAACTTTTGTTCTCTTTAAATTAATATAGTTTATATATCTGTTAAATTGAATTAATTTTTATTTCTTAAAAGTATTTTTATACCTTTACGGTTTGGTATAAAGAAGAACATCAATATTATTTTTGGATTTAGACCTTGTATTAGGATTGAGAAACTATCACCCTGTTACAATTTTGTATTTCTAAAGTGAGAATTAAATATGGAAAATAAGTTTTCTCAAAAATACATAGGTTATTTTATCATAAAACATGATATTCTAAATACATTAGAGGTGGTAATTAAGATGACATTTTTGTCATATTTTCTTTGTTTAAATTATAATTTTTTAAAAACAATAAATCAAAATTATGCACTTGTTGGAGAGCTGGTACTATCTCATTAAGATTATTAAGCAAATAAAATATAAATGACACATTACATAAATATTTAATCTTATAGATACATTAAAACTTCGACAATTAGGTAATTAGCTTGAAATTTTAGCCTTTTTTATTCTCATTGAACAATTAAATTTATAATTGTTAAATTTAGAAATAATAATTTAAATAAGATTATTTTATAAAGTGTGCAAGAAAGTAAACATTGAAACAAAAGAAAATAAAATATTGCTCATTTAAAAAATAACTCAAAAGTTAAGGAAAAATAAAGAAAACTAAGGATGGACTCACAAGTGCTCAATGGTGTAGAAAGATACATCAATTTAGAAAAGCAAAATCGGTAAAGATTGATGATTTAGATATTTTTTTAGATTGTTATTACTTACTTATAATATTTAAAAGACAATTTAGTTGAATCATTATTTTTATAAAATTTTATTTTAGTTTCTCTTCGAACTAGTCGAATGAATTTTAGGTTTTATTTTGATAAATGGATTTATTTCGTCTTTTAAATTAAATATTGTTAGAATTAGTTCAATTATGTAAAGAGAATTTTCTTTTGGTATTTTTGAAATACTAAGAACAAAATTGAGTGGGGAAGAATAGATTATAGACCGATTCATATAGTTGTTGTTGATGTAGCAAATTTAGATTCTCATGCGAATATTATTTTTCTTTATTTCAATCAAGTTAAGAAAATTATGTATTATGATCAATTTGAACACCCTCAAGAATTAGAGCATCATATGTCATAAATAAAAAGAAAAACTCATTTTGGTATTCTTGGAATACTCTGTTTGGATAGTCATGACACTATGTGTTCATTATTATTTTTGGAGCTACAAAAGATATGTAACACCCCGACCATTCCCGTTACCGGCCGATGCTACCATTTCTAAAGGATTAAAATTCAGGTTGATAAAAATAAAATAAAATCAGGTATATCATGAATTTTTTTTTCTTTATACATTTTCTCATCATACATACTTAGAAAGTATAAGCTGCAACTGTTACAAAAACAACAGAATGCAACAACAACAAAAATCATAGGTTGTTCCTTTTGTTGTGGACCATCATCAATTTTAGTAAACTCTACAATTTGTAGTCTAATTGATAACCCAAGTAACAAATCATTTGAAGCAAGATCTCCCTCAACTGTGAACAAGTTTTTTTTCAAATAAGCTTTAATTTCAAGATTTGAACTCTGAATTTTTTCTGATTAATAGTCCTTCGGTATCCTTCGACTCACCAATTGATCTGCCTGTTTATGACCAAGTTATGCTAACAAAACAATTAACTAACCCAATTGCTAGCTCCATCAATAAAAATCTCAACTTTATAATCTCTTAATTATTTTTTTAATTAAGCCTAAGTGGAAAGAATATCCATTAAGGAAGACCAAGTTCCTGTGGCAGCAATAACAATCCCAAACAGCACAATTGCTCCATCAAAAACCAAACACTTCCAACCCAATTCATCTTTGAACACCAAAAAGTGAAACAAAGCAGGAAACACAAAGCTAAGAATAACACAAATGCTACTCCCAACAAGTGACAAAAAATCAGCAAAATTAGGAACCAAAAGTGCCACCAAACACACCAAAAGCACCAATAACAACCTAAGCCATAAACAATACTTGGAATCACACAATCTTCTCTCAACAACTTCATAAACAGGATTCATCATTAATGGAAAAGTAAAAAAGAGATTAACACAAAGACCCAATTGAACCAAAGCACTTAACATTCCTTGTCCAAGATTAGTAGTAATAATCCCTTGAGTTTCTTCACCAAATGCAAAGTAACCTAAAGCAGCAAAAGCTCCATACAACAAAGAAATTATCACCATTCCCAAACCCAAAACACCACCAAATTTATCTTTATCTTTTGCTTCTGATTCCAAAGGCAAAACCATTCCTACTCCTTCAAAAGCATAAACAGCAACACCTAAACCATACAAAAAAACAGATAAACCACCAAAAGTTTTCAAAGGTGGCCTATTTTCCAAAAAGACAAAAATATCCTCAATCATAACAACTCCCATAGCTCCCATATCAACAACATCAGCAAATATGCTTAAAGGAGCCAAATGGGTCAAACTTGGAATTGCATTCAAACCCAATTGAAAAGGGAAACAAGCCCAAATGAACAAAACCTTTGGTGTGAAACCAAACATTGATGATGATGAACTTGAAAGATATACCAAAGTAGTTGATATGAAAATAAGGTAACTAACACAGAAACCACATTGTGAAAGCACAACCATGAAATCAATGCAAATTTTTCCAAAAGGGCCACTTGTTGCATAACCCAAATCACCAAAAGAATTGATTTTTGGGAACCCAATCATTGATTCAAGCCTTCTACGAGTTTGGACAAGGAGCATCATGCAGTGGTAAGTGAGAAAAGCAACAGAGAAAAGCATGACCAAACCCATTATCCATCCTGTTTTTTTGAAACTATAAGGGAGACCAAGAACACCAGCACCAACAATTGATATGAAGATGTTTGCAAAGGTTTTGAGTTTTGAGGAAAGAGGGGGTCCATTAGAAAGAAGAGGGGTGTGTTGTTGTGATGATGAGGTGGTAGTTTCTGGATCAAACCCCATTGTTATTTGTTGTTGTTTCTTCTGCAAATTAATGGAGATTGATGGGTTGCTTGCAGAAGAAGCAACAACAATATGAAAATATGCAAAATGAGAAAATGTGTTCTATGTTAATGTTTATTTAGGTAATTAGGATTAGAGGATGTGGTGTTACTTAAGTCAAGGTTTGGCAAATGCTAATATAGTAAGTAATTAAGAAAGGGTTATTTATATATGGTCTGAAAAAATCAACAATAATAATTGGTTATAAGTAAATTAGAGATAACATGATGTATTCATGTAAAATATAGATGATTTCTCAAATATGCGTTAAAGTTAAAATGAAGTGAGACGTGAAAATGTATATGTGACAAAATTATTACTTTTGTAAGTAAATAATTATGCTCGTACAAAAAAAAAAGAATAATAATTACATCTTTAATATAAATAACTACTCGTAATTTCTATGCACTTTAATTTTTATTTTATAATTTGATTGATGTTTTTGAGTCAATTAATGGTTAGTTTTTTCATAGCATTTCATTCACCACAATGTAAATAGACGCTTGCAATCATTAATAACAAGTCTAAATTTAGTAGTGTCATCCTTATTGCTATGAAAGTAATCAAAACTGATTTAGAGTTCAACTCAAAATCAATGAAGACGAAGCTACTCCCCATTCGCTCGCCTATCTCATTTCCAAGACACCTAAAAAGATTTATTTTTACTATATATAAAGTTTGAAAAAAAAATCATCCACTTTTTTACTAACGAATTCGAAACTTTCAAAATCTCTAACAAAACTTTTCAACATTTCGAAACTCTGAACTACAAAAAAATTTCAACATTTCGAAACAAGTAGGTTAATTTTTTGAACTTTTTGATAAATTTGAAACCTTCAAATATTAATTTCTAATTTTTCAAAATATATTTGAATGTTTCGAGCAATATGAAACTTCTGAAATAGAGGATTCAACAATTTTCGAAAATTTTGAACAATACTAAACTTCTGAAACTATCAACCATGTCAAAAGTTCAAAAATTAAAACTTTTCTAAAAAACAAAATTTTTAAATTTTTAAAGAAAATGAAAATTTCAAAAATTTCAAAATATTTTTTTTCTTCATACAATTATTGATATGTTTATTTTATGTCAGTGACTATGATGAGAGGCATGAATAGATACATTATTTTCACTATCACTTGCAATGTAGGTGATAGAGGCGAAAGAGTTTCATCATTGCATCTAATCTACAGATGAATGAGGCTAATTGTCCACCTCGTCATCATTGTTGTAGGTGTGGTATCAAGTATGAGGAACTTGACGAGGATGTTCAAGGGCCTGGACAAATAGAAGCTGAGGAAGTTGAGGTCCAGAAAGTCGAAGATCAGGTCCAACAATTTGAATTCCTCGAATGACCCTTGGTCACATCGATGCTGACATAATATGAACATCATGTGACTCAAAGAATATGGGAAGAAGATATATATTTTAATTAATAAAGTTTTTCTTTAATTAAGAATAAGTATATTATATTTAGTACATCGTTGTCATTAAATTTAGTACATTATTTTACTGTTATGAGAAATTGAGAAATTGCATTTTAGAAGTTTCACATTCATCTAAAGTTTTGAAATATTTTAAAACTTTTGAAAAAAATTACATTTTGAAACTTTCTCATTTGTATTTTCGAATTTAAAAAAAAATAAAAAATTTGTATTTCGAAAATTTTACATTCATCTAAAATTTCAAATTTTTTTAAAACTTTAAAAAATATTACATTTTGAAAGTTTCACATTTATTCAAAATTGTTTTAAATGTTTTTTTTAAAAAAAAGAACTATTATTAAAGTAAAAAAAAAAAGATAAAATTGTATTTTATGTATTTTAAAGAGTGAAAAATAAAGGTGAGAAAGTGGAGAGAGTAGATTTCCCCAATAACAACTCTATTATGATAAGTGGAAAATGAAACATGAATTAATGTTCCACTTATAATGAAAACTTGTAGGTGGCTTCGCCCATCCATGTACTAGTGCTACATGAGCAGAGCTTGCTTCAACTCCATCATGAGTACCTAGCTATGCACCACATGTGTGTGATCTTGTTGAACTTCAAACTTTACACTCAACATATATCCTGGATTATGGCTTTTATGAATGTCATTAATTATGCGGAAAATACGTAGTTATGAAAAATCTAGAGATAAAATTGTCTGAATTTGTCATTAGTTTATAAATATATTGTTTACCACTCATCCCTCACCTTTAAAACGCATACATTCAATCGCATCAAGAGTTTGTCCCAAAATAATCAATGATACCCTTTCAACTACATGACATTATCACTTTGCAAAAATGAATTTGTCATGTTTTCAATGTCATCAATAGGATAACATGGAATGTGGAATATGCCCATAACATAGGAGGGGATTGTCTATAGAACTCACTTGATGAGAACCTTACGCCCAACTTTAGAAAGACATTTACTATTGCACAAGATTGTTGAGACATGTACTTTCATATCACAAACCAATTAAGTCATGATGCTTGTAATAAAAATTTAACTCACATCTTTATAAAATAATTTTTTGGGACTTAAATATAAATAAAATAAAAAATGATGTATTTGATTCAAAATTTAAACTATTAATTTTTTTTGACTCATTGTTATTTATATTTGATTTCAATAAAATTATTAATCAACAACTAAGTTTCACCGACAATATTGAAATTCAATTTATCTCAGCACTTCAAGTCTTTCCAACATATAAATTATATGGTCAACAATAAAACCAAAATAGTAATAAGATGTAGGACCAAACTTATATGCAGTATATTATAAATGGTGTTTTGTTGCTCCTCTCACAAAGAGGCAATTTTTTATTTTTAGAAAACAGTGTTTCTTTTATACATTTTCAAATAATTATTTTTACAAGTTATATTGATTTTAAGTAGAGAATAGTAAGAAATCTTTATAGAAATGTATATAAGTTTCGTATTATTATTATTTTATTATTATTATTATTATTATTATTATTATTATTATTATAATACCATTGGAAACAAACTATCTTGTACCCTTTGCTTAGAGGAAAGGATCATTGTCCCGTTTGGTGGAGCGAGATAAGCACTCAGGAATAGGAGGGCCCCTTGGCCATTACCTTTATCATATTGCTAACTAATAACTTTTTTGACCCTGCGTTCCATTCAAATCTAATTCTATTATATAAACCTTATTAATAATGTGGATCATATTATATAAAATCTGAGGGTGCATGACTATCATAACTACATAATAGAATATAATAACTTGTAATGAGGTACATAATTCAAAATAAATCATTAATATGATTTCGAAATTTAAATAAAGCCACGATTCAACCACACAAACCTACCAACCTGAACGCTAATAAAAATTACTATTATTATAAGAATAAAAAAATTCTGTCACCAAAACATTTTATCCACTTAATAGCAACTTGTGTGTGTGTGATTTTCTAGTTTCACAACGACTAGTTCACACATCACTGTCAACACATGCCTGTGATCCAATGGTCCCTCCCTCATTATTTGTAATTTTATGATAATAAAGGTGAGTTCTATTGGGAGCATCTTCATAAATAGTTAACATAAATACTTAAAATTTCTCTTAAATTATTTTTTAAAATTAATAATAAATTACATTATAATTAATTTACACAGTTGTAAAATATTTGAATATACAGTTTTAAAATATTAATACTTATCAGTTAAAATTTAAAGATAAAAATTTAATTAATATTTTTTTAAAATAATAATTAATAAGCTTCTACATATTTATTATAAAACGCTGACATAATTGATATTGATTATTATATTTATATTATTTAGTTATTTCACTTTCATCACTTATTCTCTCTTCCACCATGAAAATGAAGAATAGTTTTAAATAATATTCAAATATTTGTGCACCATCCGACAATAAATTCCAAAGTGAAATTCTCCAAGTGGGGTACCCTTCATTTTCATACATATTTCCCACACCATTTCAATTCCTTTTGTTAAGATCTACCCTTTTCTTTAATTCAACTTTCTCTCCACTTTTTCTTAATCTTCACTGCTTATTTTGCCTCCCTCTGGTTAAAGTTTATTCGTTTTTCATCTGGGTACATGTAAAGTTCTTTTTTTTTTTTTTTTTTATGCTCAAATTGAACACTTCTTCACCATGTTGCTTCCAAATATTGGTTTCAGCTAACCAAACTTCAGGTACATTAATTTTTTTGGAGTAAAAAAGTTATGTTCTTCACATGCTGTTATTCCCCCTTTCAGTTTAATACTTTTTAGCAATAATGAGAGTCACTTTATTGTTTTATTCTTTCCCATGTTGGTTTTCTGTATGAGATGTGCTTTGCTTCTGTTTTCATGTTATCTTTATAAATAAATAAAACATTGTAAAATAGAAAGAAATAAAAAGGTGAATGTAAAAATGATGAATGGAAAAAAAATATTATAGTTGTTATTTTTATACTTGAGTTTGTGAGAAATATATTATGCTTAATAATGCAAAGTATCCTTTTTAGGATGAGTGGTTAATTTCATTTTTTTTTTTTTTAAGGTGTTGATTTACTTGTTGGTTGAGCAGGGTGATTGTTACTAGATATATCAATAGGAAATTGCAATCATGATTAGAGTTTGGCTTGTGATGTTGATAGTTCTCTCCAATTTGTTGTTCTCTTCAAGTGGTGTTGGTTTGGATAATTCCACAGTACCTCCTGCATTTGTAAATATTGGGGTTCTTTACTCTTTCAATACCAGTGTTGGTAGAATAGTGAAAATTGCTGTAGAAGCTGCAGTTGAAGATATAAATTCTGATCCTTCTATTCTTGGTAAAACTAAGTTGAAGCTCTCACTTCAGGAAGATTCGAAATACCGAGGCTTTTTGAGCATCGCCGAGGGTAAATTCATCATAATACTCTCACTTTTTTTTGTTAGAAAAATGATTTTGTTTTTTCAGGTATGTAAGTTTGACAGATTATTATGATTATTGTATTAAATACATTGTTAACAGCTTTGCAGCTTATGGCAAGGCACACTGTGGCTATTATCGGTCCACAGACTTCGACAACAGCTCATGTCATATCTCATATAGCAAATGAGCTCCACGTTCCTCTGCTATCGTTTTCAGCGACTGATCCTACTCTTTCTTCGCTTCAATTCCCGTTCTTTATTAGAACTGCTTTCAGTGACATTTTTCAAATGACTGCTATAGCAGACATTGTTAACCACTATGGTTGGAGAGAGGTTATTGCAGTCTATGGTGATGACGACCATGGGAGGAACGGCATAGGTGCGTTAGGGGATAAGCTAGCTGAGAGACATTGCAAGATTTTGTTTAAAGCACCAATGACTCCTGAGGCAAATAGGGAGGAGATTACCGATGTGCTTGTTCAGGTGGCGTTGGCAGAATCTCGGGTTATAGTTCTTCACACAAGTACTTCTTGGGGTCCAAAAGTGTTGAGTGTGGCAAAGTCTCTTGGAATGATGCAAAATGGCTATGTTTGGATTGCTACTAATTTTCTGACGTCTTTTCTGGACATTGATAGTCCGCTTTCTTCAGATGAAATGGATAACATTCAAGGAGTTATTACATTAAGAATGTACATACCGGATTCGAAGCTCAAAAGATCGTTCGTTTCTAGGTGGGCAAATTTGACTAGTGGAAAGACTGAAAATGGTCCTCTTGGTCTGAGTACTTATGGTATATTTGCGTATGATACTGTTTATGTGCTTGCGCGTGCCCTTGATACGTTTCTGAAACAAGGGAACCAAATTACATTTTCGCACGATCCGAAGTTAACTGAACTACGCGGAGACAGCATGCATCTAGATGCTGTGAAAATTTTCAATGAAGGAAATCTTTTGTGTAAAAGTATTTATGAGGTTAACATGACTGGTGTAACAGGTCCATTCAGGTATACACATGATGGAAACCTTGCTAATCCAGCATATGAAATCATCAATGTGATTGGAACCGGGACTCGGAGGATTGGTTATTGGTCTAATTACTCTGGATTATCGGTTGTTCCTCCAGAAGAACTTTACTCAAAACCACCTAATCGTTCGAGCGAAAATCAAAAGCTACTCACTGTGTTTTGGCCAGGAGAAACAACCCAGAAACCTCGAGGTTGGGTTTTTCCAAACAATGGAAAGCTCTTAAAAATTGGAGTACCGATAAGGTTTAGTTACCGCGAATTTATTTCCCAGGTACAATCTACTGACACGTTCAAGGGATTCTGCATTGATGTATTTCTTTCTGCGGTAAACCTGTTGCCCTATGCGGTCCCCTATAAGTTTGTTCCATATGGTGATGGTCGAAACAATCCTAGTAACACCGAGCTCGTGCGTCTGATCACAGCCGGCGTGAGTATCATTCCGACATAACTTTTATGAAGTTTGGATGTTTTATGATGGTATACTTTTCTGATACCACTTTTTGTCTTACCAATACAGGTCTTTGATGCTGCAGTAGGTGACATTACAATTACTACCGAAAGAACAAAGATGGTAGATTTTACTCAGCCATATATTGAGTCTGGTTTAGTGGTAGTAGCATCAGTTAAGAAGACAGATTCCAATGCTTGGGCATTTTTGACACCATTTACACCAATGATGTGGACTGTAACAGCTATCTTTTTCCTACTAGTTGGTGCAGTAGTTTGGATTCTAGAACATAGAATGAATGATGATTTTAGAGGACCACCTAAAAAACAATTAGCCACAATTTTGTGGTAATCAAAACTGGTCTTTCTCTATCTCCTCTATTTTACCTTTTAGCATTACATTTGTCTGAGTAGAACTAGATTCGGATACCTTAAGCAAGGTCACTGATTAGAATCTGTTGATGAAAAAAAATGTGGTTGGGAGGGGAAACCCCTCTAAAGGTGGTCAGTTAGGTTCCCCAGCTAGGGGTGTTTATGGGTACGGGTATTTTGACCCTAAACCCATCCAACCCATATTTTGACCCAACTCATTTAAGTTCCGGTCTACTCCGAACCAACCCATTGAAACTCAATTAAGTTCGATTCAGGCAGCGGATTTAACATTTTTTAACCCACAAACCCAACCTATTGACATGACATATATATTTTTATTTATTTTTTTACTATTGATGTATAGTTAAAATTTAGTTGTTAGATTCTGTTTGAGAATTTGTTGCTAATTTAATTAATTTAAGTGTTTTGTTGTGTTTGTGGATGTATTTTAAGTATTGAATGATATGTTGTATTATAGTTTTATTATTTTTTAAATGTTTGAGTATTTAAATTTAATTACATTTTTTTTAAACAAAAAAAATATATTTTTATTTATTACCCGTGAACCCAACCCACTCATAGTCGGGTTGGTTTGGTTCAGATTTGATGGAAAAATCATGGGTTGAAAGCTCAACCCAACACAAATAAATTGATCTGTTCGGGTATAGGATTTGGCAAAAATGACTCAACTCAACCCGTGTACACCCCTATCCCTAGTAGAGATTAGTTCTCGGCAAAGCTGGTGGATACTTCGCATTAATAACATGGTTACCAAAAAAAAATATAGCATCTTTTTGGAACTCAACCTATGTTACTGATGCATGCAATAATTATATATCAACGTTCCAGTTTTCCAACTGGAATTACTAATAGCTTCATGTTTGTAACTTGCATTTGTGTTTTACTTGGCAGGTTTAGTTTTTCAACTATGTTCTTCGCTCACAGTAAGTACCGTTTATTTGTCTTCTGCGACACTTATGGTCCATATATAAGTGGTAGCTACTTTGAATAAATCAATTTGCTGCTTTTTTTTCATACAATGTAGGGGAAAATACAGTGAGCACTCTTGGTCGATTTGTGCTGCTTATATGGCTATTCGTAGTTCTAATAGTTAACTCGAGTTACACAGCAAGCCTGACTTCAATTCTCACAGTGCAACAACTTTCTTCACCTATTAAAGGCATTGAAAGTTTAGTAAATAGCAAAGAGCCTATCGGTTACTTGCAGGGTTCTTTTTCCCGGTCTTATTTGATCGACGAAATCGGTATTCATGAATCCAGACTAGTTCCTCTAAAAACACCTGAAGAAACTATGAAAGCACTGGAGAAAGGTCCCAAAAAGGGTGGTGTTGCTGCGTATGTTGACGAGCGTGCTTACATAGAGCTCTTCCTTTCAAGCCGGTGTGAATTCACTATTGTAGGTCAAGAGTTTACCAGAAATGGTTGGGGATTTGTAAGTATCTGCAGACACATACTCCTAACAGTAAATAGACTTCATTTATGTGGTCTACCAGATATGCCATGCAGCCACCAAGTTTTAAAACAAACATCAACATAATAATACTTGTATATATAATATCATTTCTTCATATTCTTCCTTTATGTTTGATGATAACAACAGCTTCCATAAGCCAACTCAAGAATTTTTACTGAACATGTTGTGGTCATTATACTTGATTATCTTTTGCCAGAGCATATTAACTACAGAAAAGAAAGAGCTCAACATGTTACTCTAAAATAGGAACATAAAAGTTTGCAGGACATTATATTCCCTGCATTTTAGAGTTGTATGTTTTGTCAGTACTGAAACTAAGGTCAATTTAGGTTGGTTCCCTTGTTTAAAGTTATCAACTGATAGTAGTCTCTCACTATTTCTTGTAATTCATTTTTTTTCAGGCCTTTCCACCAGACTCGCCATTAGCAGTTGACCTGTCAACTGCCATATTGGAGTTGGCAGAAAATGGAGATTTACAAAGGATCCATGACAAATGGCTTTTGAGCAGTGCTTGTCTGTCACAAGGCGCAAAGCTTGAAGTAGACAGACTCAATCTCAAAAGCTTTTGGGGCCTTTATCTAGTTTGTGGTTTGGCATGTTTACTTGCTCTCCTGATATATCTTATTCAGACCTTGAGGCAGTACAAGAAGCACGGTCCAGAGGAACTTGAGTCTTCTGGCCAAGGCTTGGGATCTTCGCGCCTGCGGACTTTTTTTTCATTTGTAGATGAAAAAGAAGATATAGTTAAGAGTCGCTCCAAGAGAAGGCAAATGGAGAGAATATCATATAGAAGCACAAGTGAGGTTGGATCAACCATCGTCTCCAATAAAGATTTATCGCCGTCATCAGTGAACAGAATTGATTCTGTTAATGAAGTCTGACCAACTGTTGCCGATTTCCCTAACGATTTTGAATCCACTGCAGTAAAATCTACATTTACTATTGTAGGATATACCAACTTGTGTCTGACTGTAATGTATGGATGTAGAATTATTCATACTTGTGGTTTCTGAAGTATATATTTAGAACAAAGTCATCTCATTATTATTTTAAATATAGCAGACTAATTGGTGGCTCCATCTCTTTGATTGTAGCATAACAACTGATTTTTACTCAATGTAGTACAGTACTAGATTGTTAGGTCTCTGATATAAATAATTGATATTATAATGTAAGCATTTTTACCATTTATACATTGAGGCAATTTTATTTTACATAACTATTATCTTTAAGTTATGAGTGTCAAACTTAGAATTTTTTATTGGTAAAATGTGTTCTTTCCATTGAAGAATTCTCTTTTAAATAATATTGATACCTAATGAATGTAGCCTTAAGTCTTGCCATAACAACTAATCTACTGGACTAATTAATTATGAGAATAATTACATATATCATCAAATCTGCAAAATTAATGATTATGAAAATTGTCAATTTCATTAACATCTCCCCTCAAATTGATGCAAATTGATGTTGGCGAGTTCATACGCATCAATTTGCTTATTAAAAATCTATGTCGTTGACGTGTCAAGGATTTGGTGAAGACATTAGCCAACTAAATCGATGTTGAGACATGAGGCAGATTAATAACTTTGTGGTCATAGACTTCCCTAAGTGAATGGAAATTGACTTCTATGTGTTTTGTTCTTTCATGATATACTGGATTTTCTACAATTTGTATGGCACTTATATTATCAGCATGCAATGGAGTTGGTTTTGTTTGTGAAAAACCAAATTCCAAAAAAAAGGTTGCGCAACCAGATAATCTATGAGCATGTTGCAGACATGGACCGGTATTCTGCTTCAGTAGAGGATTTAGATACAAAATATTGTTTCTTTCACTTCCAAGAGATAGGGGCATCACCTAAAACCATGCACCAATCGGGGGTAGATTTTCTTATGTTTGGGCAACCAACCCAATCAACATTAGGGAATAAGTGACCGCGACTAGAAGTACCCAATAGGTATCTGATGATTCAGTGTACAGCTGAAAGGTACAAATGTCTAGGATTTTGCATGAATCTATTGACTGAGTGGGCAACAAAAGAGATATTGAGTCTTGTAATGTTAAGATAGATAAGACTTGTAAGGAGTTCACATTCATCCTGTCTTAACTTGACATTAACTTCTATGGAAGTGTCAATAGAAACGGCGTTGGTAAGACCTACTAGATCTTGAATATACTTGTGTTGAGTAACAAATATACCTTTTTGTTGGAAGTGTACTTCTAAGCCCGAGAAGTAAGCGAGTTGTCCAAGTCTTTCATGTGGAAAATGGAATGCAAAAATTGTTCGATTGTATTGATCGCCTCTTGATTTGAACTGGCGATGACAATTTCATCCACATAAACAAGGAGTATCACAACTCCTTTTGATGTTTGTTGTATAAATAGAGATGAATCATAGTTGTTTTGGATGAAGGAAAAATTAAGAAGTGTTGCTCTAAACTTCTCAAACCACACTTTTGGTGTCTATTTTAGTCTATACAAAGAACTTTATAGTTTGTAAACATTATTAGGTAAAGTGGAGGTCATACCCATAAGAAGTTTGACGTAAACTTCCTCCTTGAGGTCACCATGAAGAAAAGCGTTCTTGACATTTAGCTGGTGTATTTGCCAAGATTTAGATACAACAATGGCTAGAATAGTGCGCATTGTAGCCATTTTGACCACATGTGCAAATGTCTCATCATAATTGAGGTCAAATTATTGCTTATTTCCAAGAACCACTAATGAAGCTTTATAGTGAATACAAATTTATTGCCTAGAGGTTTAAATAATGAGGGACATGACAACATCCCATGTTTGATTCTCCTCTAGTACTAGAAGTTCGGCCTCTATAGCATTTTGCCAACATTTATGCTCCATAGCCTGTTTATATGAGGATGGGATAGAAACATAAGCTAAAATTGTTGTCAAATATAAAGGTGAAGATAGATCATATTTTTCGGAGGATTACAAGCGCAATTATTGTGATGTAAAGTTGTTGGTTCTAGTTGATGTACCAGATCAGTAGCCATAGAATGATTGGGAGGGGGTCGTGGAGGTTTTGAATGTCTTTGGTACACCAAAAGGGGCTTATGTGTTGATTCTCCTGCATAATTGTTAGAAAACAAAGGAAAAACATATGTGGAGGTAGGAGAATAAGTATCTTGATTGGTGGAAAAAAAATATGCATCCTTTTGAAAAATATCATTTCTAGAAATTTTAATCCTACTAAGATCAGGATCATAGCATATAAGACTTTTTTTGTGACTTGAGTAACCAAGAAAATCGCATTTAACAGATAGGGCTTTGAGTTTGGTGAGTTCTTGGGGATGAAAATGGACATAACAGACACAACCATAGGTACGAAGATTGCTATAAGAGGGTTGTTGTCCACATAGCCTTAAAAATGGGAAATCATTGTTTAAGGCTTGAGAGGGCAGCCAATTAATTAGATGGACAACGGTGGAGAGACCTTCACACCATAATCGAGAGAGTACAATGGAGTCCAACATAAGAGTACGGACAACATAAAAAAGATGGTGATTTTTTCTTTCCACTACCCTGTTTTGTTGGGGTGTAAAAGGGCATAATATCCTTCGTGATATAATACCTTTTGTTTGCAAGAACTCTTGAAATAAGGATGTATATTCTCCCTCATGGTCAAAATGCAAAATTTTAATTATAGATGAAAATTGAGTCTAAACTTAGACATAAAAAAAATTTAAATGCAGAAAATGATTCAGCCTTAGAGCGCAAAAAATAAACCCATGTAAAACGACTACAATCATCAATAAAAGTGATAGAGTACTTATAACAAGCATGAGATATAACAAGTTCTATTCTCCATAATTTCAAAAGGTTGATTCACATTTGTTTGATGAATTGGAAATGGTAGAATTTTACTTTTACCAAGTTTACAAGAAATGCAATCAAATTGAATAGCACTAAGAGATGGGGAATTATATTGCCAAAAATTGCAGATGTCATCAAGTCATGAAGTACATTTGAGTTTGGGTGACCAAGACGCTGATGTCCTGTTTGGAAATCAACAATTGCATAATTACAAGAAATAAAAAAGCATAAAAAACATGGGGACAACCGTGAATAAAGAGATAAAAGACGTCCAACTTTAGGTCTCGTCGTGCTCATCTTCCCTGATTGTTGACTGTGCACAAGACAACCAAATTTTGAGAATTCAACTCTACAACTAAGGTCAACTAATTGACCAACTGAAATAAGATTACTAGTGAGACCGAGGGAAACATAAACATTGGTGAGAGATGAGGAAACATCATCAATTTTTGTAATAGGAAAATTGTTTCCATCAACAATTTGTATTCGAAGATTACCAACATAATTTTTAATATTGGTAAAGAGAAGAACATTGTTGGTCATATGAATAGATGCCCCAGAGTAAAAATGTCAAGTAGAGTTGGGTAAGAAATGTTACCTAAAATACCCAAAGCATAAAAAGCTAAAATTATCATTTGTTAAACCATTTCAGGGGTTAAGGTTGGAATAGTGAAATGTGAATGTTGGTTCACAAGAACAAGAGTTGTAGAAGAACCAACAAAGGCAATTTAAGGTTTTTGCAGTTTTCTTCGGTAGTTTGGTTAGACATTCTTTAATGATATAACCATCTTTTTTGCAGTAATTGCACAACTTTTTAGGACAGGTGGAAGCAAAATGTTCATGTCCGTTGCAGCAGAAACATTGGAAAATACACATGTCTCGCCCACGTGCCACGTATGCCACGAGGAGAGAAACAACCTTTTTGTTGTTCCATGGTTTTTTGAGTGAGAAGATGTTGTTCCTCACAAAGCAACTCATTGAGACAAGTATCCAAGGATGGGGCAGTAGCTCGACTCATCAGATTGGACCTTAGTCCCTCAAAATCATATCTCAATTTAATCAAAAATTGATCACGTTTGGTACATGGCCCTAAGTCAAAATACCAAAGAGAGTATGGGGAAGAAACTTTACCTAAAAGACCCAAAGCAGAAAAAGTTGAAATGATCATTTGTTGAACCATTTCAGGGGTTCATGCTGGAATAGTGTAATGTGAATGTTGGTTCACAAGAACATGAGCTGTAAAAGAACCAACAGAGACAGTGAAGGTTGTTGCAGTCTTCTTCAATGATTTGGTTAGACATTCTTTAATGATGTGACCATCTTTTTTTGCAGTAATTGCAGAACTTTTTAGGACAGGGTGAAACAAAATGTCCATGTTCTTTGCAGCAAAAACATTGGACAGTACTCATGTCTCGCCCATGATGTCGGCATTGTACCGTATATGCCATGGGGAGAGAAACAACCTTTTGTTGTTCCATGATTGTCTGAATGATAATACGTTCCTCACGAAGCACTCATTGAGACAAGTATCCAAGGATGGGGCAATAGCTCGATTCATGAGATTGTACCTTAGTCCCTCAATTTAATCAAAAATTGATCACGTTTGGTAGCCTCGTGAACTTTTTGCATAGTAATTTGCCCTTCAATTGACAAATCATTATAGACAATGTCAGTGTGTTCAGCCCAAAGATTCATAAAATGAGAATAAAACAATGAGAATAAAACTCAGAAATGGAAAGACTTTCCTGTAGAAAAATTGTGATTTCATTTTCAAGTTGGAATCGTCGAGCAGCGTTGTCTTGGTTGTATATTTTCTTCAAGTAGTTCCACATCTTTGTTGTCGTTGAAAAAGGTGGAGATTGAGAACAATATTAGGATCAACATAACATATGATCCATGTCATCACTTGTGCATATTTGACTTCTCATTTGGCATAGGAATCCTTTTGCATTTTCTCAAGGGTAGAATTGATTCCATCGACATGACCCCAAAGTTTTTTTTTCCTTTGACAAAAATCTAGAGCTAAAACGCCCACATAGAGTAGTTATTTCCATTAAGACAGACAAAAAGAATATCATGCTTGTCAGTGAACATGATGTAAAGGGAAACAAATATAGAGAAATTAGGAAACGACAACGGTAAAACACGGAACACATAAACATAAACCAAAGACAAGGAACTACGATTTCAAGAAGAAGAAAAAACAGACAAAAACAACAAGGAAACTATGATCGACGTCGACAAGGAACTATGATTTAAAAAAAAATAGAGAAACTCAAGATTTGATCGCAGAAAAACAAAGGAATCTGATTTGGATCGCAACCTAGTTTGATACCATGTCAAACTCAGAATCTCTAATTGGTAAAATGTGTCATTTCTATTGGATAATTCTCCTTTAAATAATGTTGATGCAAAATGATATGTAGCCTTAAGTCATTCTATAATAGCTAATTTGCAAATGGACTAATTAATTATGAGAATAATTACATAATTGCAAACATAGTTAAATCTGCACAATTAATGATTGTGAAAACCGTCAATTCCATTGACAATGAGTGTAAAAATCAAATAAAAATGATTACTTGACCTTGCATGATAAATTTACCTATTCATATGGAATATAAAACCTTCGAATGCTGAAGATTACATTTGATTATCAACAGTTCATGGTAGCATGATACCAAGTGAGACATGCATTTCTACACATTCGTAATAAATTGGTGAAAAAAGTGAAAACTAAAAAGGTGTAACCTATATTGATCAATCAATGATAATATATTTACATCATATATATACACATATCATTGCTTTTTATAAAATATAAACATGTTCCATTTCACGCTGCAACCTGTCTTCCCCATGTCATATATTTTCGGGCCATAGTAGTAGGAGGCCAAGGCACTAATCAACATTTTTAAAATACCTTTGAAAGCACTCTTCCTCCTTGCAATGCTTGGATATAACTTTATACACTTCAATCAAGAGTCTTGGGAATCGGTTTGCAAAGTAGTCATTGAATCCTTCAGGAACAGGTCCAACTAGTTCCTGAAAAGCCAGTAAGAAATTAGAAGCAATAGAAATGGATGGATACCTTTCATGTCCTAAAGTAAAGATTAACTGAATATATATTGTTCAGGCTAAAAAATGTCTACTGAAGTATAGATCATTGCTACATAATTGTAGTAGCGTTTGATAAATGGGAGTTTTGCAATGTAATACAGGCCTTCTTATATGTTGTATCGGTGGGAAGACTTGGGGAGTGTTTGAATAAACAGTATAATCAGGTGTTTACTTAATTAGAGTTTATCATGTAAGAGCTATGTCTAAGCTATTACAATCAAAGAGTAACTGATGGTAAATGAGGATTTGTTGTGTTTAGTTGAAGAAATAAGAAGATGATTGAAAGGGGAATGAGATAATTGGTTGTATATACAATCATAGTGGGCAATTTAATAAGCCACTGAAACATCAATTGTTACAGGAGGAAGAGTCCATTAGGTAGAGGTGAAAACGTTTAAGTTTGCACGAATGCCTATGCGTGGAAATGGAGCTAGGGGTGTTGAAAAGAAGAGTTCAAAGGACACCTAACAAACCAATGAATGAATTGGAAAGGCAATTAATGAGAAGCTAAAAATGTTCAGATTTTGCTGATGTAACTTGAAATTATGATGAGAAAGAGCTGGCATGGCTAACCCACAGCCTGCACTTCAACTTTTACACGCATATAATACGTTTGAGGCTTGAACTCCCAAAATTTATTCTATCAATGCTTACACTGGGCTTGTTTTTATTGCTGCCATGCATGTTTAAGTTCCAAATACTTCTTTGAGCATTTTTGTCACAAACCATCTATCTTACGGGACATAAGGAATTTGATTTTACCATGAAAGTATACCAAAAGGAGTAAGGGGTTGTAAATTCATGGGTGAGGTGAGGAGTAAAACTCACCCCCAACCTGTGGTTTTGCCAAGCCTACCCAACAAAAAATAACAATGAAAAAATTTAAATCTATTAAATGCTACTAGTCCAATAAATAACCTGGATTTCTTGAGGCAATTCTCCATAATGATTTAGCTTGTTTCTCATAACCCGTAACAAATCTCGAACACTGTTAAACTTGTAACGCCGGTAATAACCAATGTTAGCAATGAAAGCTGGTTCCATCTTTTCATCCCATTTACCACCAAAGGCTGTTGTGGCAATGCGTTCTAACGCTCTCAAAAGATCAGAACTAATCTCTCTATCTTCCAGTTCCACCCTGTCACTCGTATCACGTAAAAATGAAAGTCTTGTTTCAGAACTCCAGAAAAAAGGATGGTGTAATACTTCAATCGCTCTCGGTCTGCCAATAAAGGAAATAACTTCTTAAATAAAATTGCTATTTTGAAACCATAATCATAAATTAATAAATAAGCTAGAGACACAACACCATGCATGGGCTTCTACCCAAAGGCTTAATTAAGCTTAAGCTTTTAGGAGAGTTGATCTTTGGCAACATTACACATACTGTCCCTCATATTATTGGACCTATCATACAGTCCCTCAAATCTTAATTTGAGCAATCAAAGATTTCTAAAAAACTCAAATAAAACTACAATAGGTTGATCATTATAGGGTAACACTCTTACATCTTAAATTAATATCCATAATAGGTATACTGGTTTGAACTTGGAGCCTTAATCATTTTATACAACATAACAACTAAGCAAGTCATAGCAGATGCAACACAGTGAATGTATGAGATAATATACTTCCATCCTCCAAAAACACAATAATTTACCTTAGATTAGGGTCAGGGTTTAATAAACAGCTAATAAGATCCTTAGCTTCCGGAATGAACTTCACTAAGAAAAGATTCTTCCGATTTTTCACAATATTGATATCACGTTCAAGATGTTGTCCAAATGGATGTCTTCCTCCAGTCATACAGAAAAAAAGAACACAGCCTAAACTAAATATATCTACAGCTCGTGTTTGGCGTCCTTGAACGAGCTGCTCTGGGGCTTGCCAACCTGAACTGCCTCCACCTACAATTAAGCCATTAAACCTTAGTGCAAGAACAAAAGATTGATTAAAGTTCAATAAGTTAAAATGTAGGGTTAGACTAAAACAAGCTTCCCAATTTAGAACAAAAAAGGAAACAGGTTAATGAATTTGAAAAGAGAAAGAAGACTTTGAGTAACATGAGATTGGATTGATATGGAAAAAAATTCGGAAAGAAAACAAAAATTAGGAAACAACTCCTATGAGCCTGTTTGGTTTGATGTTTTCTATTTTCATTCCTTCTTTTCAGCAATAATTATAGAAGTGGAACCTTGTTTTCATTTTGTTTTCTAAAAAATTGTACAATGCAGTGAAAACATGATATTTTGGTAATTATAGTTGAAAACAAAACAAAAACAAATATTATCAAACCAAACAGTAAAAGTCCACAAATAAAATACTACCTAGACATTTAAAATACCCTGAAGATATTAAGTGATATATCTAACAGTCACCATATTGTAATTTACAGATGCTAATCTCATGCTAGACATAATTGGCCATTCACATGGTAAATGCTAGGAAATGCAAACAATTTTTTAATTCTTCTGAGAAGTTCTTACCAGTAGCATTATGACCCAAAGAGGACATATTTTCAAGAAGACGCTTACTAATGCCCATGTCAGAAAGCTTTGCACATAAGGATCTTTCCTTGATTATTAAAACATTTTGGGGTTTCAAATCACGGTGTATTATTCCTAGTTCATGCAAATGAACAACCCCAGAAACAATATCCCTAAGTTGCAAAACAAAAACGGAAGTTAGTTTATAATAAAAGTGTGAAATAAACACACTTAAAATGCGGGCATCCAAGTAATAAGAGCTTTCATTGAATGAAGGTTAATCTCAACCTCAAATGACTTGGATCAAGTACAAGAGTCCTTGTGGAATGTAAATAGGTTTTTTCTTAGTCATCCTTTTCTATGCACTATTATGCTTTCCACCAACCTTGGACTACCATATTTTATTACCTTCATTTTATGTCATCCATAGTCTTCTCTTATCCCCTTGTATTCTCCTACTCCTACATTGTAGTGCCAAATTATTCTAGTCAATTTTGCCTCATCTTCTACTTACTCAATCTCAACCTTGAATATCAGATCCAACGTCCTCATTTACCACCCATCCTTTTCTTTTACCATCATCTTTCCTTAGTTGCAGCAATGCTCCAGCACATCAACACCAACAAGGTGCGTTTGCTAAACCTAAAACCAAGCTACACTATAAAACCATTGCTTCTAATCTCAAATTTTATTTATGAACTGTCCCCCAAAGCTTCATTGTTAAAAATTTAAAAGTTAAAGGTAAAACATTAAGTGCTGTATCACTACTCTAAGCATCAGGTATCTCACTAGTCAGCAAAATCTAGTAGACTGCTATTGGTAGAGTTTTTCCAACTAATATAATGCCTACTTCACCTAGGAATTTCTAGAATTCAACCTAGTTCAATAGCATTCACTAACCTCATTTTTTGAGTGTTGAATGAGAAAGAAATGAAAAAATTGCAATCTCATAATATGTCTGTTAGTATTATCTTTTGCCTGAATATGTCTTTTAAATAAATCATCAAATCAAGAAGAAATAATATCAACCTCATCAATTTCAGCAATAGAGGTGATGGATAGCCACTTTCTTTCCAAAGATGTTGTGTATTACCCTTCCCTGTCTTCATTTGGCCCTTTATCAAACATATGAATGCTTGGTCCTTCTTAAAAACAGAGTTCTCTGATGTATCTGAATAAATTTGAATCAAATCATCTAAGTTGCAAGTACAACGTTCAAGTGCAAGGTAAATAAAATCTTGATCATGCTCCACCCCATGCCATCGAACAATGTTTGGATGACAGTCAGACACAATGAGGTTTTGGATTTCTTTATTGGCTACACTGTGATGAGCTCTGACAAGACGTTTGACTGCAACAGGTCGGCCATCATATCTTCCATCAAGCACAATGGTACCATTGCTTCCCTTAGCAATCTCTTTATTTGAAACGAATAATTTACCAATTCTTCGTCCATCGACACCTTCATCAACTTGATTTATGTTCTGCCATACTTCTCTATTAGTATCCTTTCGTGTTGGTTCATCTTCTGAAGAAACGTGTTTTTCCAATTTATCGATAGTGCCACTGTTTTTTCCTGACTTGTGTGTTTTATTTTTCTTAGCAGGTGAACTTTTCAATTCACACTCTCTGTTTTGGTCCTTTGGTATATCTTGATTCTTAATCTCCTTCAGCAGAAGAAAGCTGACGAGTGAAAAGCCTGACACCAGAAGAGAGACCATAAACAACATATGAGGTAATGGAGTTGACCATCCACTCTTCTTGTTCAAATAAACATCACCTGGTGAAGTCATCTCAATGAGAGGCTGAAGGAGTTTATCTGCATTATCATTACTGTTATAGAACTTATTATTTTGTTGCAGAGAAAGGATAGAATTTGGCAAAGGCGTAGGAAGCTTCATCGTATTACCATCATGACCATCGAAAAATCTATCGATATTAGGTTGCAATGGAATCATCAGATCTGAGGCAGGCATTGAGAGTATATCATTTTCATGATAAGTCCTATGTAAACTTTCAGTGATTGAAGATTCTAGCAGAAAATTCTTTTTCAGGCGAAAGACTTGTTGCATCTCTTGACACGGGTAAGGCATCGCAAAATTGATGTCACTGTCAGAATAATTTTCATCCTCTACATCAAATGTAGTATGTTGACATAATATGACCGCCTCAAACTCAGCTACTGTCAAAGTCCACAATACTATTCCCGAGCTGGGGCTAACAGACTGCAGAGAATAATCTGACCTGAAAATCTTGAGCAGTGGCTGTGATGAATTTAGCTTCTCAAGATCAGCAAGATCCTTATTATCCGCACTGATGACACTTCTAACACTCAGTGTGTCATCACTCAAAGGTGCAGAAGCATTATCAGGATCGGACTTGGCATGGATTTGAATGATCGAACCAGTTTTAGCGTCAACTTCAAATAAAGTGATTTCTTTGGATCCAAGTATAACTGCTCCATCATCTGAAATGGTAGGTGTGCGGAGTACAAATTCTGCGATAGATTCTGAGATTCTCTGCAGACATTATAAATAATGAACAGAACATCAAGCTCAGAATTCCTCAGAAAAATAGAATGAACAGAACTCAGATAAAATTAACCTAGGAACAAATTGACAATGAAAATATTATACTTTTTATCTAGTAAGAAAAGGAACCCAATATGTTGTTTGATCAATCACGATAAGCTTTAGCTTAAGTTATTGTTGGTTACATGCAACACAAACAACAACAACCAAACATTATTTCACTAAGTAGGGTCTGCTACATGGATCAAACGACGTCATAACATTCTATCATATAGCATGTCTCTATCCAGCTCATTAGTCTTTAGGTCTTTTCTCTTAAAGTTGAAACAATGCAGGATAAGAATGAAATTATAGGTTTATTTTCTCCATGTAAGGACAAAATAAAGAAAGAATAAAAGGTTGAATTATGTCTATTGTTGGACTTGGTAACAACTGCAGCATTACTCAAAACCAACATGCCATAGGAAGACCTATTACTCTCACAGCAAAAACCATCAAACGAATTACCTATCATTTCTTGTCGACTTTGAAGCATGAAGTTCAAACTAATGAATCAATAGGCTTTCAAACAAGCAATACCACAGAATTAGCATAATTTATGTCACGAAACAAGTATTTCTCCTGAATTAAGATATTGCTTAGTAACAAGAAGTTTTCTATTTCTTCTAACAGAAGTGAGGATTAAATGCAAACCATCACAATTCTTATATGTACTCAGTAAATCATGTATGCTCCAAAAACTCCCACTCAAACCAAAACACAAATTAATTATGCAAATCCACTACAAGTTATTATATATGTAAAACAAGGGTAACTTCCAAAAGCAACAGTTAAATTCATGATAGTTGTCTTAAACTACAGTAAAAAAGGCACCACTTTAGAAAATCCATCAATACAACAATTACAATGTTCAAAGTTTCACACATATATAAATACATCAAGACAAATAAATACCATTTTACCAAAGTGCTTGTCGTGCATGTACAAAGACCAATCATCCCCACACTCCACGAACCCGCTAATTGGTGCTGCAGATGCATTTTCTTTACCACGTTCCTTATTGGTAGGAGCTTGATACGAACTGTAGATCGGCGATCCTGTAGAGAATGACCATATTACCCTCATGGGACCATGCTCCTGGCTGTCCGCCAAATATATGGTCCCATCTAGTGTGGCAATCAGTGCTGTAGTTGCTGCGTTACTTTAAAAAAAATCACAAAAAATAGGAGCTACACCTATAAGTACAAGATGATCAAAACAGAGAATAGAAATATTTAAAAAAAAAATCTTTGCAAAACAAACAAGCCTGCAACACATCACCAAAAAATATGAGCCTACAACAGTAATGGAAGGTTTTTAATATAAATCAACATTAAAAATTTAGAATTAATATTGTGAAGATATTATTGTTTTAACAAATATGTTTAGAACTTAGAGGATGTTTGAAAGAGCTTAACTAGACTTAGTTTATGGCATAAGCACAGTCATATAAATATTTGGGAAAGCTTATAAAAACACCATATGATATGCCAATAAATGATTTTTAATAACCTCCTATGTTAGTTAAAGGCAGCATAGCCTTATACACATCCACAGCAAATTCAATTTTAGGAGTGAAAACAAATAGCAAGAACAAATAATTTTCAAAATCTTCCTTATAATAATGCCAATGGAAACAAGTAGAAGCAAGCAGCTATCTATTCTTACAGCATCATGGTGTTGAAACAACCTTATGTTCCTTATCAGTTAACATGATTTAGAAATAATCAATCTATTTTAAGAAAAATCATTCACATAATGACATGGTGGAATTTCACAAATTTGTTTCCCGCTATTTTTTTCTTTTCTATTGATATTTAATAGTTCAAGTAAGTATATATTCTAAATATCGAGTGAATAAGCAAATTGGTTCCTGAAATTGTAACTGTCAGTCAAATTAGTCCTCAAATTTTACATATTGACAAATACATCTCCGAAATTGTAAAATAACAGTGAAAATAGTTCATTGGTAAACTTTTGTCATTAGATATTTTGATGTAGTTTTGTAACTGAGTATTTGACTTATCGCCACTAATTTCACATCAATGTCATCTTCCCGTGACAAATTTGTCATCTTAAAAATAAATTTGCGAGTAACTGTATTTATGTATTGACTAATTATTGACAAATTAATCCATCAAATATTTAAGTTTCGTGAAAAAATCAATTGGTTTTGTAATAACATTGATATGAGATCAATGAAAATAGTCACTTATTCAATTGATAAGTCTCATAATAATCTCTAATGATAAAAATTTAAATATAAACTATTTTAATTAACATTTTTAAATTTCAAAATGTATTTATCAATTTGCAAAATTCAGACTAATTTAAGCTGCTACAATTTCAAGAATCAATTTGTGTATTTACCCTCAACATATCCATAAATAAATGCATTTATTTATTCACCGTAAATTTCAAAAAACACAGACCTATATTGTAATTTATTTATTCTAAGAAAAGTGTTTAACACAATGACACGTGTGGGAATTTCAAAGATGAGTTAATTTCCCGCCATATTAATTTTCCTGATATGACATGGGAGTAATTTTGCATGGATATTTCTAAAAATAGTGAATTAATGTGTAGAGACATGTAGCTAAATAAACGCGTTAATTGAAAATAGAAAGAAAGGAATGAATGAAATTGAAAAGAGTTGAGGGGAAACGAACTGACGGAGGAAGGGAGAGAATGGAACGCGCTGAGGGTGAGCGAGAAAAGGCGTTGACGCGGTGTTGACTGAGAAGCGAAAGGAGGAGAAGAAGAAAGGAAATGCGAAAGAGAAAGAGAAAGAGGAGTTTCATTTCATTTGAGGAGGGAATGAATGAGGAAGTAAAGTAGGGGTTTGTTTATGTATTTGTTGGAAGAAAGAGGAGAAGAAGGAAAACAGCAACAGGGAGCATGGAATCCAAGATTATATTCCAACCTTCTTCTCATCTCATATCTTCTCTTCCTCCAATTCAATTCAAACTCCCCCAAAGCCTTCCATTACTTCTACCAACTAACTCACGTCACGTCAACTTCATTGCAATTTTGGTTTCAAATTGGATATCAAAATTAATAGTTTATAACTCATAAAAGGTTAAATTTATTAGGTGTTTACTAAAATTAGTGATTCAATAGCTGCTTAAAATATAAAATGGCATAAAAAAAATATTTAATTAAAACTTAATATTATCAATCAATATTTACAGTATTTTTAAAAATATTAATTTAAAATTTATTTTTTATTTAATTATTCGTCTATTTTATTTATTTTAAATTATTTAGTTCTAAATATTAATTATTTTAAAATTGGAATCATTTATAAATAATAAATAATATTTATTAATCTGATATATATATATATATTTATATTTATCTGATTTATTTTAAATTATTTATTTTAAAATATTATTTATTAAAAATCTTTTAAATTTTAAAATTATTTATTTAAAATAAAATAAATAAATTATAAAGGATAAAAAATGATTTTAATTATAATAATAAGGGTAAAATTGGTTTAAGAAAAATCATGAATTGGATCAAGTAGCACTGGACGATGTTTTGGGGAGTTAAATTAATCTATAATAACTAGCTTTTTTTTAATATAAATAATTAAACTATTTACAAGAAACTAATCATCAATATTTTTATGAGTGGTGTCTTTATCATTTTTATTGTTAAATATATTTTATTTGTAGTTGAAGTAGAGATTAAAAGTGTCAAAACAATAAAATATGTATTTTTGTTTTTTTATTTTATTTTAATTTTTTATTAATTATCTTATTCAGAGTAGCTAAAATATATATTATTGAAGTAACAAAATATAAATCTATATTTATTTATTCCAAAATTTTGACTTTTGTGCTGCATTGTTAGAATATGTATTTCTGCCAACATGGCAGATAAATTGTCCTCATGTTCTTATAGAGATACGATCTCTTTTATCAATACATATATTTATTAGAAAATGTTACGCCTTACGAATGCAAGGAGGTAAACCATTTTGTCGTTCTTTATTTTTCTCTGATAAGTAAAATCTTTAATTGTTCATTTATGATATGCAGTTTATATTCTTTTGTGAAAAGATAAAAAAGGACTACAATTTTGTCTCCTAGTTAGTTAAACGTACTCAATTGGACCCGACAAATTCAAACTCAATTAGTCAGTGCAACCCAATTTTTTTCATTGTAAAAATTCAGTGTCTATTTTATTTCATGTGACAAATTCATACTCAATTAGTCAATGCAACTCAATTTTTTTCTTTGTAAAAATTTAGTGTCTATTTTATTTTATGTTATTTTAGATTTGTATCATTTACGTGGACGAATACAGTGTATCTTGGACTATTGCAGGTTGTATTTAAAATTCTCATTAGATTCTATACAACTAATATTTGTTTTTATTTGACATTTTGTATTTTGTATTTTAATTCGGGATTATTACAAAATTCTGTCATTACCGCATATTTTGTTTTTTATAACAAAATTATGGAAGTGTAGTTATAACTTATTATTAGTCTTTGTTAGAGGAACATATTAATGTGTCTAACTGCATATTTTATTTTTTAATTGGATTTTCTAGAATATAATAATTTTAAATAATATTTATGATTCTACTACAATATTATCATTTTCATAGTTTTTTTATTGCAAATCTAATCACTCGAATTGAATCGAACTAATTCAAGCACTTTCATTGGTTTAGATTCATTTTTCATTACAAACTAAATGTCCTTTGCATCCTAATAACAAAGATAAAGTGTTTTATATTTATGCACTCCAATGATGTTTTTTTATTTCCTTTTAATCATTTTATGAGTAAACGAGATTATATGTAATATATTTTTGTATGAAAAAAGTTTATTATTTTTTGTGCAAAATCTCTTATCATAAATTTTTATTCATCGCTCTATATATAGAATTAAATTCTAATTTAAAAACATATTACATCGTTAAAATAAGAAACAAATCCTAAACATAATCTAAATTAAAATATAAATTATATATTTAAATAATATCTTACTATAAATCTTAAATATATTTAAATTTAAATATAAATCTTAATAAAATATTCTAAAGATATTCAAAAATATTATTCTCAATATTCCTCTTTAAGTGAATATCTTTTTTAAAAACAATAATAATTACTAATAAAAATTATAAAAATAAATAAATTATAATAGTTCTCTTTGATTTTCTCTTGCATGTCTTCT
>JBBPBS010000271.1:147099-175592 GCA_037974835.1 Cicer judaicum
ATTAATAAAAAATATTTGTTCTGTTGTTTCTTAATATTTATAAATGATAAATATTTATCATGTATTTTTTTCTAAATATCAGTAATAAATATTTTGTCCCGTAATTTTTTGTATTTATATCTTACAAATATTTGTTCTAATTTTTTATGTGTCTTTTATAAATGTTTATCCCATATTTTTTAATATTTATTATTGATAAATATTTGTCTTTTATTTTTTTATATGTCACTGATGAATATTTTTCTGTAATATATGTATTTGTCTATATTTTTCATGCATTCTTTTTAATATTTGATCAATAGTTGAAATTGAAGAGAATAAATTTGATTTTTTTAATATATGTTTTTTTGTTGTTACTGTTCTCATTTCGTATATTGATAGTTGGAAGATTACTGATCATGAACAAGTTTGGTTTTCCATTTCCGAGCCTAAATGTATTTTTTAATTGGCAAACATTATTTGACTTTTTGTTTAAGTTACATTAAAATTATGTTGACAAAATTTATTTTGTCTTAAAAGAACGTTTAAATATTTTTTATTTTTTAAAAGTACTTTTAGTTGTATAATCCAAATAAATATCATTTAATAAAATGACTTTTGTAGACAAATATTCAAATATAAATTACATTAGAGAAAATTCATTTTTAAGTAAAAATACATATGCAAAATGATGTGTTTTCAAAAGTATATCTACAAACGATAATTCAAATACACTATATAATTCAAAAAATATATTAAACAAAAATAATAATAATAATAATAATAATAATAATAATAATAATAATAACTGTTTAATTTGTAAGCATTATTTTTGTAAAAAAATTATACAGCAAATAAATCATATCCAATTATGTGGATGAGTTTATAAGTGATTATAATAAAAATCAAATATTATTAAAGATATAAAAATTGTGATTAATTAACAATGTAAAATACTCTTTAACTAATAGTATATACAAATTAATTTTTAATATTTTAATAATAATAATAGACTTAAATGTAGTTTTAGTATATATAATTTTGATCCCCTATTTATAATTTCACAATTTTTATCCCCTATTTTAATCAATCCATATTTTTTGTCCCTCAATTTCTAATTTCGCCAAATTTGATTTCATATTTTAACTAATTCGTAATTTTGATCAATTCATTTATAATTTTATAATTTTTGTCTTTCTATTTTTTAAAATTATGATATTTTATCACACCTACAATTTGTGTCTCTATTTTGAGAAGATGACACCATTAATTTGGTTAAGTGGAAGTCGTGTCATATTTTATTGATTTTTAATTAAACAATATTTTTAAACAATCATACTAATAATATCATCTCATTAAAATAAAAACACAAATTGCAGATAAAATAAAATGTCTTAATTTTAAGAAATAAAGGAACACAAATTATGAATTAAAAATGAAGGAATAAAAATGATAGATTAGTTAAAATATGAGGATTATAATTAAGAAATTAAAAATGAATGATCTAAAATTACAAATTAGTAAAAATAAAAAAATTAAAAATTAAAACTATATTTAAATATAATAATTAATAAAAATAAAGTAAATAAATAAAATAATAACATGTAAAGGGAAAAAACGAAAAGATGTGTGTGAAAAATAAAGTGGTTGAATAGTCTTGATTTATGTGTAAAATAATTTTGAGTAGTATAAAATGAAAACAACAATGTTATTTTTTTTGATAGTGTTGTCATTGTTTATATTGATCTATCCCTCCCCAATCTATCCATCATCTTAATTTATCTCTCTTTCTAAGTTTTCCTTGAAATTTGGTACTAAAAATTGCATCAATAGATAGTCAAGAGATATTATAAAAACAAATTAACATTGGGTACATATTTATTTAGTTGATTCAGAGGATAGCAAGTGATGATGAGATCTGCATTTCTTCTTAATTTTTGCAGTTATTTAGATAACAGTTTTATAACTCTTTCAGTTCTGTTTTTTAATTTTAAATCTTAAACATGCTTAATTACTTTCCTCTCTCCAATTAATGATCAAAAGATAAAATTAATTAAGATAGTAAATTGATAGTAGATTTTAGAGATTATTTAAAATTTTATAAGAAAATAAAAAAATAGATTAAATTAAAATTGAATTATGCCAAACCTAATAAAATAATTCCCGGTTTCCTCATTACAAACTCTTTATTAGCGTTCAACTATCCAGCGGCTCGCACCGTCACGATTCTCATATTCCGCCGCCGCCGCCGCCGGTGAATACAAACCTACAGTCATAACCAAAAGTGATTCGTTTCAATTCACTCAAGTACCTCAATTGAGCCACCACAATGCTTCACAACAAGTTATTCCCTAAGAAAACCAGAGGTGGCAAAATCATAAGGGTGATTTCTTCTTCCTCTAAAACCCTAATCCTAACTTTTTTCAACTTGCTTTTCTCTTTTCTAGAAATTTTGTATTTTTTTTAAATATTTATTTATTTATATATTTGAGAGCAGCAATTGAGGGAGCATTACTTGCGAGATGATATATATTGCGGTGCTCCGTTTTGTACTGTTTGTGATTCTTCTGGTGCTCGCCTAAGTGAGTCTGCTTCCACAATTCTTGTTGTTGACACCAATGTTGTTCTCAATCAGGTTTGATTTTTATTTTTCACCTTGTTTCTTTGTTGTTTTGCTTAGTTTCTATTTGAATGGTTTGTTATGCTGAGACGAAAGAGATTTATTGTGTCTGTGAATTGGAATATGTACTGTCATGACAGATTGATTTACTGGAGAATCCGGCCATTGATGATGTTGTTGTACTGTCCATTGTGCTGGAAGAGGTTAAGAACAAGAATTTGTCTGTTTACAATCGGATAAGAGCTATATGTGACAATTCAATGAGGAAATTCTGTGTCTTTTCCAATGAGTACCACAGGTATTTTCTTTTTTTCCTTGCGATTTTCTATTTTTTTGTTATGACAAAATTATATATTACAATAATAATAGCATATAGGGAACACAAGAAATTCTGAGAGAGAAAAAAACTAAAAATTTGACAAGGCTGCATAATTCTGCTGAATGCGTATCAGGGGGAAGTGTATCAAGTATCAACCTTAGACATATGGGCATTCTGCTCCAACATTAAGCATGAAAAGACCCCAGGGTTACTGATATTTGGTTCTTTGTTTTATTTTTCAATGACCTCTTTACATATGTTTAGTGCTATGCGTGACGGGGTGTTGTTATTGGGTAACTTGCATTTGTGCATGCACCATATGCCCAATCCTGGGTGGTGTGAGGATTTAGGGTAGGCCTAGCTCAAACCCCAAAAGCTAGCATAAGGGACGGGTATTGCCCAAATCTTATAAGGACTAATTTGACAATACTTTTAGTTGACGTGGCTTCTCAAGACACGCCTAGGTCTAGGCTTCTGAAGCCTGGTCAATTGCTTGTGGCCCAATAACAATGGATGACCCAACAATAAATCTTAGATAGACTCACCATTTTAGAAATTATGTTTGGCCTAACTAAACTCCAGTAGCTAGCTTAACCGGTGAGGATTGCAGATTGCTTTGAATTATAAGGACTACTTTGCCATATCTCTAGATGATGTGGGATCTCAACATGTTAATTCTATTAATTATTACAAGTGAAAGACACCACTTCTGAAGAGCTATTGGGAAGAGGATTGTTTCAGGGCTTTGTTCCTTTTGTTGGGGTTGATAATTTTTTTTACTCATGTAAATCATTTCATCTTATGCTGCCAATATATTTTGCTTATGGATGATAGCTTATAGAATTTGCGCTACCTGTATTTGTTATGACGTTGTGTCTCTCTGTTGGCAGGGATACTTATGTTAAGGATATGCGTGGGGAAACTAAAAATGATAGGAATGATAGAGGTTTGCTTTTCTTATTAGCTTTGCATTTATGATTTATTAATTATAATAGTATATTAACTATATGCTTTCTGGTTCACTGGATAGTTTGCTTTTGAATTGCCTATATAGATAAAATCCTTTTGTAAGTAGTAATTTTAAAGTGTGGTAACGCAGCTATTAGAGTGGCTGCACAGTGGTATCAGAAGCATCTAGGTGGTGCAGTAAAGGTTTTGCTTATAACTAATGATAAAGAGAACAAAAGGAAGGCTACTGAAGAGGGCATTTGCGCAGAAACAGGTGGCTTAGTTATCTTTTTTGGTCATTGAATTGTATGTTAAAAAGATAGATAACCAATGTACTTCCGCTGTGTCTATGAGGAATATGAAACTAATAATGGTTTTTTTTGAAAAGATTCGCCCCAAAGCTTGTTAATCAATTTGTCTTTTGTTTCAGTTGAGTCATATGTCAAGTCTTTGGACCGGCCTGATTTACTTGACCTGCTTGTGCGGCCTTCATCTGAAGATGTGAATATGGAAGAGGTTGAAGATCTCAGACCATCCAAGAGGAAAGTAATTTATTCAGAGGTATAATTTCTATTCTATCTGGTAATTTGTGTGTGAAGGTTTGGTTTAAACTGACATGATAGAGTATTTACACTCTGTTAATTTTCAGCATAAGCCGATGTCAGAAATCACATCTGGTTTGCATCGTGGAATATATCATCAAGGGAAACTTCGAGTAAACCGTTACAATCCATTCGAAGCATATGTTGGGAGTGAGAGCATTGGTGATGAAATAATTATTTATGGGCGCTCTAACATGAACCGAGCTTTTGATGGTGATATTGTGGCTGTTGAACTTCTGCCTCAGGACCAATGGAAAGAGGAGAAGTCTCTATCTATAGCTGGTGAAGGTATGTCTAATTGTCAATTGAGGTATCTGTACTCCATCAAAAGGCAGATTTCCAACTTTTTATAATTTATTCTGTTCTGTCGAAGTTATTTCAATAGCTTATTAACCAATTTCACTCGGAAAGAAAAGCCACATAAGCAGTGGTCATCAAAATGCAGGGCTTCCAATTTATCCATAAATCTGGACTATGGATTTCTTTATTAAATGGAAAAGCCGAAAAGGGTTAACAAGTGCCTAAGTTAGAAAGTGTTATTTGAAATTCTAACTTTTGAAACTGTTAATGCATTGAATACTATAATTACCAATAAAGACTTTCAATGTATTGATTCTTTAACCAATGCTAATAGGGAAAATTTGTTCGAAAATTTAAATGGTTTTTTTATTAGATATGATTATGATTTATAATACAACATTATGGTATTGTTTGATCTATGTTGCTGACGCCACCTATTTGGAAAAGCTTTTGTTGTAATTTGATAATTTATACTTAAGAGAGACATCGAAGGGAAAGATAGTGCTGAATCTTTATTTTCAAATTTCTGTGAAAGTAAAAACTTTTGAAGCATTAACTATAAAGAGATCTGTATATGTGGGCATTGGGTAACTCCAAGGGGAAAGTTAACCTTGTGCTACGCCATAACTTAAGACTTCCAAACTGTTGAAAACTTTGAAGTACTCCCTCCATCCCATATTAAGTGTCACATTAACAAAAGAAAAACATCGCAACATAGGTGTCGCTTTATTTTTTCAATCTATAAATCCATTGACGATATACAACTATTTTCCTTGGGGAAGTGGAAATAAGTCTTATGTGTCAATTCATGAATTTTTAACCTCATGGACAGTAAATTTGCTCTTATAGTAGTATATACTTGTATTATTATTTTGGTCAAAGAAGAAACTTTATCATGGAAAGAAGTACAAAGGAAATAGAGGACAAGATGTTTGACCATAGAACATACAATGACATTAATATGAAAGCGCTTTCCGTACCTCTTTGTATTCAAACATTTAAATTATTCAGGGATGCATAAACCTCAATAACTAAGTTTTATCATTTGCCTTAAAACTGAGCTGGATAAGCAAGGAAACGTGCTTCTTTGTGTTATTCCCTTCACATTGCATTTAACATGGGTATATTTCTTCTCGAGGTTGAAATAGTTCAATCTTTTCTTGTATGCACATGTCTTTTGAAGTGTGAACATACTTTTCTATTTAAAATTCCCATCAGGTTATATTGTTTATTTGCAGAAGATGGGGATGAGGATGAAGATGTTCATCTAGCCCCAAATAGTGCCGATGTTGCACCCAGAACTATTCCTCAGCAATGTTCTACTGGAGAAGTAAATGCTGGATCCTGTCGCCCTTGTGGTTGTATTGTTGGTATTATAAAGAGAAACTGGCACTCGTAAGTGGCATCTTGTTCTCTGTAACAAATTTGTAACGGCCACCATACTTCAATTGTTTTTATTGTCAATCTATGAATCCTATATTCTTGACATGATTGCATGACATTTGTTTTTTCAGGTATTGTGGATCTTTGGAGCCAATGCCTATGCCTGGAGGGAGTGGCGGTGTTGCCCATGCCTTGTTTGTCTCCAAAGATCGTAGAATTCCCAAGATTCGTATCCAAACCCGTCAACTCGAGAACCTTTTGGACAAAAGGATTATGGTATCAGTTGATTCTTGGGATCGTCAATCTCGATATCCATCAGGCCATTATGTGCGGACTATAGGAGAGATAGGTGATAGAGATACTGAAAGTGAGGTATGAAGTTAGAAGATAATGATTATCTGACACTTTAATGCTTGAATACTGTAATGTTTTTATAAAGCTCATATATATATAGTCATATCTAAGTGATTTCTTTTTCCTTCTTTAACTCGTTGTCTTCTTCTGGCTTTATAAGAATGTGAGATTTTAAACCTCAACTATGAAAACTAATGTAATCATCAGTCACTTGGGCAAACCATTGCAAACCTTTTAACTGGCTACATGCTTATGGTCTTGCCGTTGCCGGTCACTTCATTTGCTCACAGTTTGTGGATGATTTCATTTAATAGAAGGGACACAGTTTTGGTAATCCACACAAATATATGGAAGGAAGTGGGGAATTGAAAATCCCCTTTCATACAGACAAGGAAGCACTGATACTTTTAAATGTTTGCCATACTTTTCAGGACGGTACTAATCTGATACTGTGTCTGCAATGCAGGACACAATTAGATACTATTATCCTGCAATATCCTATAATACTTATTCCTTGTATTTTTGTGCGATTACATTTATGAATATAAAACTCCCCTCTTTATAATGGAATGACCCCTTTATTATTATTATTGTTGTTGTTGTTATTTACGATGCATTATGATGGTTTTATACTTCATATGTTTTGTGGAAGTTGTTTTGGTTATTTTTATTGTATCTTTCTCTACCCAAATTATAAACATTCTTCCATGTCATATTCCTCTGCTTTGCCAATGTTATATTCTGATACCTTTTTTGTATCCATGTTTCTTTGAATATGTGCCAATAACTTTTTATATGTTTGTATTTGATGTATGTGTGTAGACAACTATTTGTTTTTCAACCAACTAAACAATATTAATGCTATAACATATATATTTCTTTTTATTTTAGGTGGTTTTGATAGAAAATGATATAAATTCAAGGCCATTCTCTTCACAAGTGCTGGCATGCTTGCCGCCATTGCCATGGTCAGTCACTTCTGAAGATTTGTCCATTCCATTTAGGCAGGATTTGCGTCATTTGCGTGTCTTCAGTGTGGACCCTCCAGGTTTGATTCATTTTCTCTATTTTCTATTCCTCTTCAAAGGGTGAAATAGTACCGAATGCAAATGTAATTCTAATATTGAAAATGAAATATTTTATGTTTCAATTTTCAAAAGTGTGGACCCTCCCCCTAAACTTCTGTCTACCAAAATCAATAATTAGAAATGATAGTTTTATTTATTTATTTCTGAATTTTTAAATCTGACATATTTGTAATTGAATGATTTTATCAAAAGTTAGCTCAGCAACTGGAATATAACATCTGTAATGATGATAAGTGAAGAGCTTTTATAAGAAGTGATTACAATGAATAATAAAATAAGTGAAATACAATGAATAATGATAGCTATTTTAAAGGAGTAAGACGTGTCAAAAATCTTGTCAGATATGAGTAGGAGAAAGAAAATAGTTCTACACTTAAATTTTGTGAGACAAAGTGACGACAAAATAAACAATCTCATAACTGATGCCTTTTAAACACTCGGAATTGTTTTAATCTTGGATGGATCGGCTTGTCTTTTATAATCATAATCGAAGTGGTTATATGTGTACCGATTCCTAAAGGACACATAGTGAAAAAATGCATTTTAAGCACTATTTTTTTTTTCTTTATTCCACGTCTGTAGTGATAACTTTTACCGTTTCAAAAGAATCTTATTGTTGTTACTAATTTTTACAATGATTAGTTTCACTTAATTTGATAAAGATCTATTTAAACTGACAGATTTAAGTGCGTTTGGACTTTGGATAAAAAATTTAATTTTACACTTATCAATATAAGCACTTATATGTAAGCTGGGTAAATGTTATTTGTCTTTTTAGCTAACGTATAGACATGTCAAAACCTATTTTTGTAAGAGACCTGAACACTTACATAAGTGCTTCTGTCATAAGATATGCTCAAATAGCTCGTAAATAAGCTCTTCCAACTGCACCTTAAATTTGATTTAGAAGTGAACACGGTATGAGGATGTGTTTGACTGTTTGTATTTTTGTTGCTTCTGGATGCAGGCTGCAAGGATATTGATGATGCACTCCACTGCTACGCTCTTCCAAATGGAAACTTTGAAGTTGGAGTTCGTATCCTTGGTCTAAGGATTTCTATTTTAATGATGATACATGTATCAATAATCTATATATATATATGTGTGTGTGTGTCGATTAAAGTGGCATTTATAGATTACTACTACTATTGGATGGATGTTAGGATTCATTTGCAAGCAAGCATGTGGAGATAGATGATTTTAATTTGGCATAAATATGCACTTACCTACTATTTTAATTAGCATATCTGCTTGGCTTTCTTAGCATATCTTGCATAATATGATCAATCTAAATACTTTCTCATGCATGCTTGTCTTGACTGAAGTAAGAAGTTATCAAATCATGTGCTTCACAGCATATCTGAATAGCACAAATAATATCCATCCTCTATGGGGTGTTACTTTATTTTCATCAACAATCAGGCTTCATTAGTTTTTCTGCCCTTTTCTGTTGGTCTCCTTTATCTTCCCATTTTATGGCATTTAATCTCTCTATGTAGCTCTTCTTTAATGAGTTTCTATCAGATATTGCCGATGTGACAAATTTTGTGTTTCCTGGCACTCCACTTGATGATGAGGCTTCTCAAAGGGGTACATCCGTCTACCTTGTTGAGCGGAGAATAGACATGCTTCCTAAACCTTTAACAGAAGGTAGTATCATTTAACCTTTTAACTAATTAAGTGTTGTATGCTATAAAAAAAGAGAATTTGTGTGGTTATAGCAATTTTGGTCTCTATTGATAAACCTTTACCTGACAGATGTATGTTCTCTTCGATCTGATGTGGAAAGGCTAGCGTTTTCTGTCATATGGGTATGTGCAGTGCAGTTTTCTGGATATTATTAAACTTAAAATTTATATATATATATTTTGTATTTGCACATTACTATTGGATAGGAATTACATTTAGTTAAAATCTTCGAAAATATGTAACACAGAATCACAAACAATTAAGTTTCAATTGTTACATTTAGTTAAAATATGTTACATTTAGTTTCAATTATTAAGTTTTAGCAATTGCTGTCGTCTTCTTCCATGAATATATGATCCCATTGTTGTAAAATTCGTCCTCCTCTCACTGATAAGCTCATCTAAACATCTAAACCTTGCATTTTAAATGTTTTGCTGATTGCTGCCGTCTTCTGCCATGAATAAGATCCACTGTTGCTAGATTACTCCCTTCTCTCTGGTATGCACCATCAAGCTCATTACAAACTTGCAACTGCCTCAAGGCTGGTTTTGTCGCATCCATGTTTGTTGAACACACTAAAAATTGGATTCCCCACTGCTACTGCACTGTGCTTCTGTTACTACCTCCACCATTTCTGCTGCGTTTTTTCTTTTTTCTTTTTCTGTTCTGAACTTCTGTCTTGCTGTTACCAGCTTCAACATCTGGACTTCGTTATCATATCTATTACTATTATTGCGATCATGTGATATCACATTGATAGAGCCATAATGTCACTATCCCTTTTTTTCCTCTTTGATATGGATTTTTACTTTTAATTTAATCAGGAGAATATTATTCATTAAAGAAACTGTTGAGCAGGCATTACACACCTGATATAATACAATCCACAAGATAATGTACCTGTAAAGCAATAGAAGAAAAATAACAACACTAGAATGTACCTTTTACATAAGCTTCTGTTTATAATGCAGTCAAATACGTTACAACCAGTAAGAACACTAACTTAAGGAATATAGCAGCTCTAAGTTCAGACAAAATATACTCCTTTGTGCAAAAAACTAGTCCCATAACATAGTGTAGATAAGTTTTGGGCCAAGTTGGGCAAATGGCCTAAATAAGCTAGTCTCATAACACAGAGGCCATCACACAATGTGCTATTCTGTTATCACAGTTTTGGAGCCGACGGCTATTCGGGATCGACAACCAAGTCTAAAATTACCATTTTGGTTATGCACTGTTATTTTTGTAAAAAATTGTATGTACTAAATTATCGAAAAAGATGACCAGTACATTTCCTGTTAACGTTTATCATCCATATTTTTATTTATCTCAAGAGGCTGTGTAGTTTGTACATGTTATATCAAGCGGATTCCTGTTCGTTTTTAGTTGACCAGTTAGTAGTAATAGTGCTGCCTTGGTCCCCAGGTACCATCCCTAAGGTGTTGGGGTCTCTTCTATAGTGCATATATGCATTGATTATTTGTAGTCTTTGAATTTCACCATATCTTCTTCATGTCTTCAATAATATGATCAAAATGTTGATATGTTGACGCCGAGTTTAAATATTCCAAAAAGATGTCAACTTAAGCAATTAGTATTTGGGCAGACTCTATTTTCTTCACAGAATTGCACTTAAACTATTTATGTATGTTCAGGAAATGACACCTGAAGCAGACATTATTTCCACTAGATACACAAAAAGTGTCATAAAATCTGCTGCGGCATTGTCTTATGTTGAAGCACAAGCAAGGATGGATGATAGGTGTGCTTTTATTTCTCCTTTAGATCCTTGTGATGGCTAATTTTATCTTCCAGTCTGTTACCTTGTTATGCAATTTTAGTTTCATAAAGTAGTTTGGTTACTGTATCTTGTTTTTCTTTGAACAGTCGATTGATGGATCCAGTAACTACTGACTTGAGAAATATGAATAGTTTAGCCAAGGTATGGATTTATGGATGGAGGTTTATTGTTTTTAAGTAAAATCAATAGAATGGTTGTATACTATTTGTACGTGCTCTATAACAAAGTTGTCTGAAAAGTATATATTTGTTTGTGATCTATCAGAAAATGAGATTAAGGCGTATTGAGAGAGGAGCTTTGACTCTTGCATCTGCAGAAGTCAAATTTCAAATTGACACAGAGACTCATGATCCCCTTGATATCGGTATAACCTTTTCACCTGTTATTGTCATTCGTATTTCCTTATAAGGGTTGTGCAATATGGGAAATTGTGTTATTATTGTTGAATAAAAAGTACTTCTGGTACCATTGAAGTAGGATCTCTAGGAGAACAATGAACCTTTCATCTATTGATTCTTTGTTATGTTTTCAAATGTGTTAGACATTATCCATATGACTCTTACATTCTATATCTATCACTGTGGAAGTATGTACAAGTTAGTGAACATCATTTAAGCCTCAAACATCTGTCCCTGAATATGCCTTCATTCTTTTGGATTAAATTTGTTCTGAACCTAAGTTTATATATAGAGGTATATGGTTTGTGTTCTGTCTAACAATTGTTTGCCTCATTTAATTATTGTAATTTATTTTTACTTTTCCATGTTATCCATAACATTAAGGGTTGTGCGATATGGGGAATTGTCTAACAATTATTTGTCACATTTCATTGTTGACATTTATTTTTGCTTTTCCATCTACTCCTTTAAATTCCATCAAGTGTTCTATCTAACAATTATTTGTCTCATTTCATTGTTGACATATATTTTTCATTTTCCATCTAATCCCTAAAATTTCATCAAGTGTTTTGTCTAACAATTATTTGTCTGATTTCATTATTGACAAATATTTTTCCTTTCCTTTTCCATCTAATCCCTAAAACCTAAACATTAATTTATTTACTTTTGCTTAAGGTGGTTTAGTAAAATTGGTGTATTTAGTAGGAGAGCAAATTTATCTCCTCCATAAAAAGAGAGGCAAAAAAGACAGGTTTATTTTGCTTTCTGGTTTTGAGAATTTTGGTTCTACTGTTTTCTTTTATTTGTAGGCATGTACCAGATCCGGGAAGCCAACCAAATGGTGGAGGAGTTTATGCTTGCTGCTAATGTTTCTGTTGCACAACAAATTCTTAAAAGTTTTCCTCTGTGCTCGTTATTAAGGTTTTCTTTTCTAATCTTACCTTTTAACATTTAGCTTTGGTATAGTGTTTTCTAGGGAGTGGTTGTCGTTATTCTGTCTACTAGTGAGCTTACAGTATATACCTAAACCTTACTTTTTCATCTTTCAGAGAAACTGAAATCCTGAAATCGCCAGGCCTAATATTAATGGTCTACTATTTTATATGTACTGCATCTACCAAATGAAATGTTACTTAAAGACTCATTTCCTTCCCAAGTACCCCAGACCATTGATTAGAAGCACCAAATATTAATACATGTTTCTACTAAAACAATTGCATATGACTAGAATGTGTATGTGCTAATCTGATAATTGTTTTTTGGTCCTTGCGTAGGCGTCATCCAACTCCAACCAGAGAGATGCTTGAACCCTTGCTACGTGTTGCTGCTGCAGTTGGCCTGAACTTGGATGTTTCATCGTCAAAAGCATTGGCTGATTCTCTTGACCATGCTGTGGTAAATATTTTATTTGTATTTTGCTTTTTTGCATCAGTCTTGTTTTCTATTGACAGTATATTATATATGGTTCATTGATAATTATTTTCTGTAATGATGTTATGAGTTTGCCATAGAATCTTTGATGATATACTTTTTATAGTGCCTCATGTGTAGTACCTTTTCAGGGTGATGATCCATACTTCAATAAGTTGATCCGCATTCTAGCAACCAGATGCATGAGTCAGGTAATTTGAATTTGAACTAGAACCCAGATTTAACCTTTAAAAGAGAACAAGTGATATTTTTTTTAATATAAAATAGAATTGATTTGTTCATCTTGTTTCGCAGGCAGTTTATTTCTGTAGTGGGGACCTTAGCCCTCCAGAATATCAGCATTATGGGCTTGCAACACCTTTATATACCCATTTCACATCACCTATAAGAAGATATGCAGGTAGGTACATTTTGACTATGGTATTGTGTTTAATTGGTCAATTGTGTACAGTAACATGAGATGGAACATTTTTTCTTGCAGATGTCATTGTACACAGGCTACTTGCTGCTTCTTTAGGAATATCCAAGTTACCACCTGTATTTCAAGACAGGCTGCAGCTCACTAGTATAGCAGACAGTATGAAATCTCTTTAATGATCTAATAGTACTTTTATTGGGCCTTAATAAAAGTTTTCTCTAGGACAACTATATTTTTTATGAATCAAATAGTACATTTTTCTTCATTATTCTTGTTCTTTTGGTGTGACATTTTTAATCGTACTAATGATTTTTTATTCATATGTGGTTTAGATTTAAATTATAGGCACAGAAATGCTCAGATGGCTGGGCGGGCCTCTGTAGAGTTGCATACTCTAATTTATTTCCGGAAGAGGTGCGTGACAGCTTTTCCACCCTGTCACTGCGATTGTTATCTTATCTTTTTGCACTTTGCAGCTTATTCTGGAGTTTGTCTTTGCTCATGCAGGCCAACAGATACAGAGGCTAGGATAGTAAAGATAAGATCTAATGGATTTTTTGTGTTCGTTCCCAAGTAAAGTATCTTACCCCTCATTTATTTTTTATTTGTGTCACATAACCCATGAAAGAGTGATGATAAAAATAAGATAAGAGAATGTTTTGCTTTATTAATACCAGTGTGCAGTGTCCGTTTTTTATTGTGCTAAAGTGTATACATATATTTATTTTGTATTTCTTTGAATAGTTTTTACTTTTATTTTATGAGAGTGTAATACACTCTTTCACACCAACCACTCTTTCACACCAACTGTAAAATTAGAAAAGGAAACTTGCCATCAAACCGTTATTATGCGTGACTAGAATTTAAGCATGAAAAAAGAAAATAGGAAAGGGTATATTTGGGAAGTAAATAGACTACCAAAAAATGGTATTGCCTTTATATATTATTATTATAGATCACGAGGAGATGGTTATTTCAGTAGGTGTTGTAAGCTCTGAAGCACCTATTAGACATCTATATATACATTCTGTGAGTTTTTCATTTATAGTTTGTGATCTTTTTTCTCTTCAGATATGGCATAGAAGGACCTGTATATTTGACAACAAGAGCTGAAAAGGGAAGTGGAGAATGGTATGTAGATGAGCAAGAGCAGAAGATTAAAAAGATGGATGGTAGCCTTTCATACAGCATTTTGCAGACAGTTCAAATTCACATGGAGGTTGTGGAGCCTCAGCCTAACCGGCCAAAACTTCAGCTTACTCTCATATAGAGGTGTATGAGCATTGAACAAGAAAGTGTGCTGTGAAATGTACATCCTATTTATATTGCTATCCATGCCTCGGCGAAGAGTTCTGATATCGGAATTGACTAACCTTCAGTGTTGTTGGATGGGGCGAAAACATAGGTTGAGTAGAGAACACGTGATGAATGGTTGATGACAAGTCTTTTTATATTTATTTATGTATGTTAGTTTGATAAGGGGGATGTGGAATTTTGTCCATATTGATCTTGTATTTTAGAGATTTGCATTGATATATTGGAGATGTTGGATTACCAAGTTTGCTTGATATATTATCAATAGTTATATGATCGTAAGCTAAATTATAAATTTATACTTATAAAAAAAAAAATGAAAGAATGAAATGGATACCCTCAACAGTTGATGAACTCTCATACACATTTTACAAAGCCATGAAACCACAGTTCAGGATGTAATGCAACCTCCAAACTTCACTATTATCTTTTTGTTTGGTGGGTTTGATTCTTGAGAATGTAGGGCAAAAACTTTACTCCGAATTGTTCAGCATCCTTCTTGGGAATCATGGCCAGCTAACATTTAAACAAAATGAATCTAACTTTTTCCACCTCCCAAAGTCAATTCGGAAGTTTACATCTAAAAAAACACTATTGTCGAGAAGTATACTCCCAAACAAAAACAATTTTTCTCCTGTCTTAAAGTGTACTCTCCAAAGTCGGTTCAAAAGTATATATATTTTAAAGAAAAACACAATATTATCCAGAAATATACTCGGAACAAAGTTTTTTTTCTTGCCATATAGTGTACTTGTGGAATATAGAGTGAAGCTTAAAGCAGAATTGTATACATGTAAATAGTTGGCCGTGGTAAATTGATACCCAAGCCTTGACAAGTATTAATAAGTAAGACATTAGATACCTAAAGCAAGGGTTTACTACTAGTCTGCCCCTAGAAGAGGTGAAAGGCATTTGCTGTACAATTGTCTCAGTTGCACAACTATTACATTAATGGTTCTGTACATCTGTTTGAATAACTTGTTGATGGTTGAGAAGATAAAACCATCTTAAGATAAAGTCCATAGGAGGAATGTTGACCAAAGTGTGAGTGCTATAGCAGCAGCACCATATGTCCACAAAAGAATAACTGAAAACTCTTCTGTTCCTACATCAAACAGCTGAGCCATGGTACCTTCATAATGTCATTGAAATGTAATGTCAGCAAAAATGATAATTATATATGAATTCAAATGTTATCCACATCTGAAGGTTGTCCACTGTAGAACTCACCATGCAAAATGTAATTGTCATTAAAATAACCTAATAGCACTGACATAGACAACATTAAAATTTGAAAAAATAGAAGTGGTTAAATGCAACCAAATGTGTAGGTGTCGTTTAAGTGTTAAATGTCGATTCATAGTAGAAATTAGACACATTTTTAATATGAAGTGTCAACTACATAGCTAAATAGAAATATGTACAAAATCACTTACTAATATTCATTGCAGGTGGCAGGGCATACTGTATTACCAACACATATTGAAACAAAGGGTCCAATGGGAGGAAACCTAAATTTGCAGCCACTTTAACAACAAAAAATCCAATAGCAGGTAGTAAGACAAGTCTAGCGATGATGATAGAAATGAGGACTAATGGTTGGATACTTGATGATTGCATGCCTGCAATTTTCAGGACATTAAAAAATTAATATTAGTTTTTTAGATTGTTCAAAATATTTTAAGAAGAATGCACATCTTTAGAAGTTAAATTTCATATACCTTGTATAAGGTTACCCCCAAGCAAAATGGTGATGCAAGGAATTGTACCTTCCCTACAAATAATGAGTCAATCTAACTTAGTGTGTGCTTAGTTTTGATACACATAAAATTGGTTTTGACGTGTTTGGATGATATCAATTAAAATTGAATTTGCATTTATAATTTATTTTAATTTGAAGCTAAAATTTGAAATCTGACTCCAAATATGATTTTACATTCAAATTGAATGTTTAACAATTTACATTCAATTCTCTTTGAACCAAAATCAATTTTATATAAAATTTATTCATCCAAAATCAATTTTTGTTACTGCAAAATCAAAGACATACTAAAAATAGGCACATACATACCCTAGCAATTGAATGGAGTCTTGGATCACTTTCAGTGGAGCATCTTGTCCTATTAAAAGGTTCCTTAGCCATTTAACTCCACCAAATATGAAGCCTAGAAACTAATCATATAATAAGGGATGAAATTTCTATGGATTATTTTATTTACTTTCAAAATGCAATAAAAAAAACCAATAAGCAAAATGAAAAGAGACAAAGGAATGGAACTCACCGTAGCAATCATTGGAGGTGACACAACTTCCTCCAGAATTTGGCTTGAAGAATCCATCATTCTATGCATAAAAGATTTACTATGGGATACATATACCTTGCTCTGCAAGCTGAAGATTTGTATTTCATTTGATAATCCAACTGCGTGAGTATATGTATGATATAGGCTATACTTAATAGGAAAGAGAAAAATTATTATTAATTAAATTGTACTGATGATCATATTACAACTGTTCTCAAAGGATTTAAACTTTATCCTATGAGATTACTAAGTCAAACTTTTATCATAAATTTGATACCTCATTGACCACATACTATCCTTATTTGAGTTTGAGAAAAATAAGAAATAATAAATAAGAAAAGTAAAAATAAAGTAGAATAGAAAGGTTTTGATGTTCATTCATTGCTATAGAGACTCTAAAAAACCTATAACTTTCAACATTTTCACATTTTTATTTTAGTAAGTATTTTTCTTGCCAAAATTTCCATTATCTAATTTTCTACCTACACAAACAATGTTATAATATACATAGCAAATTAAGGAGTCTTACTATTTGGTTCTCAGTGTCTCCAACATTATCATTTCCTTTGAGAAGTTGAGTTTGTGCATTAGTATCAAGGCCTATGTTGGCAATCTTGAAGATCTTATCAGCCTCAAATGCCTTATATCTCATGGAACTCTGTCTAATCAGTTGGTAAGTGAAGGTCCAGATGTAAACACCACCAATCTACATTTAACATATCATATGATAATATGACATAATATAAATAACATTTAAGAGAATCTTCATGCAAACAATTGTCTGAGAAAATGGAAACAAAAAATGTTTATGTCCTTACCGCCAAAGAGAAAAAAGAGTAAGAGAGTGCTCTGGTGCGACAGGCATCATGTGAACCAAATGGAGCTCCTTTCTGATTACAGATAGCAGGAATAATTACAACTGGAAGGTTCCCCATATTTCCTGATCATTCATAGTATCATGAAATGAAATGAGAGGCCTTTTTTGTGTTTATATATTTGATAATTAAGTAATTGATAATATGCTTCTAACCTGATGAACATGAAGCAATAATAAGACCTTGCACTTTCATGTTTGGCTTTAGTAACTTAACAATTATCCATCCAAGAAACGCTCCAATTAAGAAGCCTAGTCCAATGTTAATTGGCATAAACCACCTACATTGATGATTGAATAATATATATACATATAAACAAAAAAAGAAAGAAACATCATAATACTCTTTTCTATTCTTGTGCTTCCATTCAACAAATATGCAAAATTTATAGGAGTTAAAAAACAAGTAATGTGTACCATGATATCATATCTTCAAGAGAAACACTCTTTGCAAAACTGGAAAATATAAGTGAAGGTGTGAATGCTGTAAAAACAATCTGCACAAACAGCAGTGAATCTAGAAATATTGTTTATTGGAGGCAATAAAATAAGTATAGTATTTTTACAAATAAAATATAGAATGAAAACCTTAGTAATTAAGAAAAACATTAAGATATATTTGGTCTTGGAAATAAAAAAAGTAATAATATATAATATAATATAATTTTTTATAATGAAGTGAGTGAAAATAATCTATAATATTTTTTCACATAAAACATATTTGATCTTTTAAGTTAAAAAAAAGAAATATGAAGTATGTAAATATATAAGAAAGAAATATAAGGAGAGTGAAGATGAAAGAAAATTAGAGAAAATGTAGTGTGGATTAAATCTTTTTTTTTTTTATTATATGATTAAATGTGTATTAGAGTTTGAAAATATTGATATCTAATTCATGTAAATTGTTTTACCTTATTCAATGATTTTCGAAAATCGGCTGAAAGAATATTATTACAATATTCAGTTGCCATATAAGCTCCAACTGCACTTATAAGTAGGACTTCAATAATTGGAGCAGATGCCACTTCCAATTCATCCCAAAAATCCATTTATCCTCTTTTCTTGTTGCTCAAGGTAACTTTTATAATACTCTTCTTACTTTCTGTTTTATTCTATATAATAGGATGATCACAATATAGTTAAATTTTAGAAAACACAACAATCACAAATTGATGATAAAAGAAGAGACAACAACCAAATGCCAAAATTGACATATTGTACACATAATTTGTTAGTTTTTGGGCTTAATTACTTCAATATTTTAACTCCTTTAGATCTTGAGAATATATAAAGTTAATTTCTTAATTCAATCGATATACATGATTCCCTTAGAGGAATGTTTCAAAATATTTTAATCATGTAAATCTCAACTTTGTCTTATCTTAATTAGAAGGTCTACATTGTATTATTGTTGTTGTAAATGTGTGTTATTGTTACGAAAGAGATTCAAATAGGATTTTAAACTAGAGAAATATACGACAATCTCTTTTAATTACTTTCAATTGTTTGCTAACTAAGTAAAGCCACGTGATATATTTTACTAAAATATTTTTATGCTTCTTATTAATAAAGACAACATATATAAGTCCCTTTCTTTTTTTAACATACACAATTTGTGTTCCAACAAATTAAAGAAGATGAAAGTTGAGACAATATTATAGATATATTGCATGCATGTCTCAAAAACAAGATAAAATTAAATAATGCATGCATATTAATGAGAGAGTGATAGTATGAAACCTGTGAATCAGAGACTAAGCTACTCAAATTTATGAAGAAAAGTAAAAACCAATGAGTTTGAGTGAAGATGGAAAAGAGAGGAAGGAAGAAAATTTGGAAGGCAATTAGTGTTTTGTAAAAAATGAGTATAGTTACATGATTCGTTATTTGCGCTTGGCCTCAAGGACAGAGTTTACACATGTATTGTCTATTCTATTTCTATATAAATATATATATAAAGAATAAAGAAAGAGCATACTATGAAAATTATGCTTCTTTTCCCTTCCCTATTCTTATTATTTTGACCAAAATCAACCACACAATTCATGAATTTGATAATTGCACTATGTGTGTATACTCATAACAAACTCCAAAAATGCTAATTAATGTCAACAGTATTTAACTTTATGTTGTTTAATCATTTCATGGATACCAAAGGTTCATTCTTCAACTTCAACCATTACTAATCTCTGTCGAAAAATCTCTCCTCTAGTCGCATTTTATCTATTTACGTATTTCAAACACGAAATTTTGCTTAAAAAATTTGAATAAAATTATCTCATATTAACATAATGTTGTATTGAATGCAATAGTTTACAAGAGATTAAAGAATACTTTCTCCAACCCATTATGTTAGGCTATTTCATTCAAATTAAGGAGAATACAAATTTTATTAAATTAATGTTATTAGTTATTCATGTATTATTATTAGAAAAAAAAATACAAGTCTTACATTGGAAATAAATAGATCTCTAAAAGAATTTATAAAATGTGATGTATTTTATTTTATAAATCGATTTTAATAAAATTTAAAGTCGATATTACAATATTAAATTTTTATCTCTATACTAACATCTCAAATATATTTCTTCATTTTTTTGAAAGGGTAAATTTATCTTTTTTTAAACTAATTTTTGTTTTTATTCATTCGTTCACATAGTTGATTTTTCTTTAAAAAACTAATCCCATTAGATATTTTTGTAACTTTTTTTTGGACGTAACTTTTAAAGATATTTTTTGACTCAAAATCACTCTATTAAATTATTTTCTTTTCTCATTTTATCTAAATTTATATATACATATTTAGTTTTTCTTGTGTTTTTCTATAATTTTGTCATTTAAGTGCAACGTTGTTTTGCTTGTCATCTTTGTGTGACATTTTTTTGTTTTTTCTGTCTTGTTGTAATGTTTATTTGATTCAGCTTGATAAAATAATTTTGATCTATTATAAATTTTAATTAATGATTTTGATATCATCTATACGTCAACGTTATAGATTCAGAGACATGAATATCCATAACACTTAAATTTATTCATGTATTACACTTATTTAAATGAATAATTATCGTTTTATTTTAGTAAGAACAAAAACTTTCAATATTTATCACTTGAAAGATGGGTATGAGGATTAGAGATGAGAATAAGTTAGGTTGTCTGTCAGGGCCTATGACTTGACCTAGCTTGGACTATTTAATAAAAGGTTAGACTTATGTTGTTTTTAAAACCTATTTATTTAAATAAGTCAGACTCAGACTTATAAAAAAGCCTACCAGACCTCATAGGCCGGTCTATATATATTTTATTATTTATTATATTAATATTATTTTTATTATTATATTAATAATATTATTTCCTATTTTAAATTCTATCAATTAGACAATTACTCAGTAATCATTCTATATTCAGTAGTCGTTTCATATTCGGTAACAGTTCAATCAGTCAATCACTCATTAGTCATTCCATATTTGTTGAAGAGTTAATAACGGGTGCGTTTTTTTTAGAGAAAATAATATATTATTTGAAACTAAAAATTATTTTTTAGGGTTTAAAGAATTTTTGTTTTAGATTTTTTTAAAATTATTTTGTTAAAGGTCATGATGGCATACCGAAAAAACAGCCTATGATAGGCCGTAGGTCAAGCTTAAGCCTAAAAATAAATCGTTGGCCAGACTCAAGCCTTTCAAAGTCTGGCCTGACCTGACATATTCCCACTCCTAATGAGGATATTAATGATTTGGGACTGATAGTCAATGTAAGAGTCTAACCCATATAACCAACATGACACTGATATTTATGGATTTCTCGTTCTTCCCTTTTTTCTGATATAAATTAATAATATTTTACTTAATGTAGAAATTGAATTCGATATTTAAGAGATAAACATCGTTGTGGATTCCTTTCAACTATTAATTCTAAACTAAAAACCTTTTCAAATAATGGGTTGAGATTATTTTTACACAATCACGAGTTAAGATTTTAAAAAGGAAAGCCTTAATTGCAATTTTGATCTCTTATTTTAACTTGATGAATTGTCATTTTCCTAAGTCACACCACACCATTTATGATCATAGATTTCAAGTACAATCGTTGCACCACGAAATTCTGAGACATGTTGTGACTTAAATAAACGCAAAAAAAATGACATTTCATCAAATTTTGAACCAAAATTTTGTTTAAATGACCAATATTAAAGAGAATTAAAATGACATCATTACTTTTATGATTCAATTAAAATAAAAAGAACAAACTATGATTAAACTAAAAAAAAAATTATGAAATCAATAGCAAAAGTGTATACAAAACTCACTATAAATCTCTTAATTTTTTTCTCTGCATTCTCTTCAATATCTATTAGTAGTGTAAAATATAGAAAAGAGTGTACAAACAAACAAAACACATAGAAAAACGTGTGAGCAACGTCCATCAACCGCGATTAGCGGATAAGTCAAGAAGATTAAAAAAATATACCACCATGGGAGTTGACTTAATAATCATGGAACTAAGATTTTTTCATCTTAATATCCATAATCAAACAAAAAACTCTCATTTTTTTTTTTCAAAATAAATATTTATTAGATATTTTGTTATACTTACCCCGGCTCACAATGATTAATATAATTTTAATTATTTTTTTATACTATCATTCAATGATTATTATATACGTATTTTTTAAAATATCATTATATTTTATATTAATAATGGTAAAAAAACTCACTCATAATTAAGATAAATGATTTGATAAAATAATTTCTCTCTTTTATTTAATTATTGTATTTTTAATATATGGAAAAAAATCTTAAATAACATTTATTGTGAGACAAATAGAATATTTATCAATAACATATATCTATTACATGTTTTTTTTAATACTTATCAATGACAAATATTATTCATGTATTTTGTTATGTATTATTGACAAATATTTGTAAGTGATTTTTTATATTTATCAAAGATAAATAGTTATTTTGTATTTTTTTAAAATATATTTATCAATGACAAATTTGTTTCATATTTATTTTAATATTTATCGTTATAAATATTTATTTTATATTTTTTATTATATATCTCTATCAAATATTTATATATTTTTTATATTTATTATTGACAAATATTTTTCTCATATTTTTTATGTACCAATTATAAATATTTATTCCATTTTTTTTATATTTACAGTTTTGTTTTGCTCATAAACTTCAATGAAGTTGAAAACTTAAATCCAAAATCGAAAACCAAATTTCAAAACCTATATCAAAAACCCAAACTCAAAACCTATATCTCAATTAATTTTGAGGGAGAAAGATGAGAATAAGATTAAAAAAGAAAAGATTAAAATAAAAAGAAGAATAAATTAAGAAGTTGTTACTTGCTTTTTTATAAGTGATGATTTTGATGTGAGAGAGAGGTTGGGATTTGAGAAATTGAAAGAAAGAAAAGGAAGAAAAAAAGAGAAAGAGAAGAGACAGGTTAAGAGTTTGAAATGGAACTAAAAAGAGGGGGATTAAATGTGAAAATAGTGAAATTTGAAGCAAAAGTCTCATTTTATGTTTTGTCAAAAAATATGCGTCTCCCTTATATATTTTTTTTATAAATATTTGTCTTATACTTTAATAATATATAAAAAAAAGTATTTAGTATATTCTTTTTTAATATATGTCGATATATTTTATATATGAGTAATAAATATTTGTCCTGTTATATTTTATATACCATTAATAAATATTTATCTTATATTTTTTTATACATAATTTATAAATATTTATTTTAAATTCTTTAATATTTATAAATAACAAATATTTATTTTATATTTTTTATATGTTAATGACAAATATTTATCATATAACTTTTTATATTTATAACTAATAAATATTTATTAAATAATTTTTATGTATCAATTATAAATATTTATCCCATTTTATTGATTCTCTTAATCATATTTATAGCATATGGATCCCCTTTTCTTTTGGTGTTTGCTTTCGTTGCGTTGATATATATTGATTGAAAGTTGACAGGTGTTTGAAGCCTGAGTATTAATTAATTAAGATGAAAAATAATTAATTCCAAAATTATTAAGTCAACTTCCATGGTGGTATATTTTTTAATCTGCTTGACTTAATTCTCTAATCGCGGTTGGTGGAAGGCTCACAATTTGTTTCTTCAGTACTTTTTTTGAAACAGTTTCTTTGTGATTTTTGTAATTAAAAAAAAGGCTTTGTTACTTTCTTCGTGTTGTTTTAATTAATTGGTTTAAAGAAATTTTTAGCACTCTATTTTATTTAAAATGAACACTTAAATTTCTATATTTTTAAAATTAAGTTTTGTTCTTTATTAATAAATTCTTGAATTTTTTTTGTGATCGTCATTTTTTATTATGTGATACACTATGTAACACTTAAGAGACTTTTATGATGTCGGTAAAATAATTTATATATTATTATTATTGTAATTAATTTTATTATTTATTATATATATATTTAAAATTAAATAAATATAATTTTAAATATTTTATATAAATAATTTAAAATTTAAAATAATCTTTTGATAAAATAAATATATTTTAAATATTTTAAATTTTAATTTATAAATAGAATAAGATAAATTATTTTTGATATTTTAATATATAAATAAAATAAATATTAAAATTTAAATATGAAAAATAATATTAAAGTATATAAATAAAATTTTAAATATTTAAATTATTAAAAAACTTAAATAAATTTTAAAAATTTTAGTATATAAATAAAATAAATTAATTTTCAATATTTAAAAAACTATAACAACATATAAATTATTTTATTTAAATCATAAATACAATCTAAGTGTCACGGTATCAAAAATAGTGGGATCAACAAAATTCAGATAATTAGTTAATAAAGATCAAAAAATTAGTTTTAAAAATAAGAAAATTAACACTCGTATTCGAATACATTGTCTCATAGTCGAATACAAAAGTCCATTTTTAGTTACTGACTTAGCAATTGTATTCGAATACACTGTCTCGTAGTCGAATACATATCATCAGTTTTAGTTATTGACTTGAGTTTGTATTCGGCTAAAACATGTTGTATTCTAATACAACATTAATTTTCGTCAAAAACTTGATTTTCGAACATTGTTCATGTATTTTGATATTTTGAAAATTCTTTTGATACATATGCTAAAATGAAAGGTTCTCATGTGCATTTGAAATATTAGATTACATCATCTACCTTTATATTATAAGACTTCTAACATATTTGACCATAGTTGACTTTAATTATTTGACTTCTTTTTGAGCTTACAATTTGATCACTTTTCTTAATTTTTGTCTTCATAAAAAACATAAGTATTTTACATACTAAACTTGATTAGGGACTGATTTAGTATTCCACGGCTGAAATGAATCACTATATAAGTTAAAGTTTATTAAAAAGTACAAATTTATCAAATTCATTAGAGAATATATACTCATACTTAAAAATTCTACACATTAATCAAATTAATAATCTTTCATTATAAATCGTCTCAACTACATGTCACAAAAATCATATATAATATTAGCATAAGAAAAAAAAAGTTGGAAAGTTGTATATCAAAAACAAATTGTTAGCTATATAATGTCAACAAATAAAAACTAATAACATATTAACTATTTTAATGCATCTATTATTTTGTATATAGATATAAAATAAAATGTATCACTTTCCGTAAAAAAATCAGAACAAATCATTTTTTAGTCGAAAATTAATCTTCTTATTTTACTACGATATGTTCCAACTTTTCAATAATACAGCGCACCTATATATCTGTCAAAGTGGTTGTGTCAAGAAAAATTTCTGCCAAATTATGAAATCTTTGCCGACAAACTTGAAACAACCACTTTAATATATTATATAAATACAATATTATATGTACATAAATATATATTAGATGTAAATAAAATCCCTCCGCCCTTGAAGTGGACCCAATCCAACCCGATTCACCTCTTGTAGTTCATCATCTATAACACATCATAGAGGAAATTCTAATAAATGAGAGATGCATAGGTTTTGCATTCCTTTTATGTAAAACTGTTTCATAAACGGGTTATATAAGTACGGGTTATATAAGGTTATATAAGTTGATCGTTTAAATAGGTCAACCCTAATCCGTTATGTTATGACCTGAATATTTCGTATATAATGAGTTGGATTAGGCCAATCAATTTTGTTATGAGACTATGTTTTAGCAAGATTGATCCGACCACAACAGAGACAATAAAATAAAAGTATAATATATAACACCACCAACATATAGAACTTGGTTGCATTCAGTCTTCAAAATAAAAGAATGAAGTCGAAATCGATATTGGTCAGCAAACGAAAGTCACAAACAGAGTTGGACCGACGATTATAATCATGGTTGATGGTAGAAGCACTACAACAATGTTATGATGTTCTTGAATTTTATAGCAGAATATATTTTTCTTGGTGTTTTTAGTAAATTAGTTTTCTTCTTTCTTTCTTTCTTAATTAGGGTCCACCTATTATTTTTGTTTTTCAAAACAAGCTCAAAAAGACCAATTTTTATGATCAATTTGGTTCAACTTATTTTGTCAGCTCTATGTAATATGTATAAGGATTAAGTTGAGTTAGTTTACTCAAACTCATTATTTAATCTAATTATAATTTATGGATTTGAATAGGAACAAAAATACTTAATTTTCTATCAACATCGAACTAATCTAAGACGAGTTGGGTTAAGTGATCAAATAATGAGGGTAAATCACTAAATTTCCCTATAAAATTGTAGGAATCAGACATTTACCACCATGAAATTTGTAAATAGACAAATAACATTCTAAAATTGAAAGACATTAATTGTTTATGTGATGAACTCAACTGTCAGCCAACTCATTGTCACCTAATAAAAAGGCTAATTTGCCTCATTTAAAAAATATGAGATACTAATTTTCCCTATTAAAAAAACTTAAACTTTGTCATCAATGCATTTTCATCATATAATCAGTTCTCATTCTTCTTTCATGATTTCATATCTTCTTCTTCCAATAACTTTCATTTATATAATTCATTCTTTTTTCTCTTTCACGGTGTTTAAATCGTAAAAAATAAAAGAATCAAAAACCACTTTTTTTTTCCTCCATAGGTTAAAGCTTGAATCCAGTGATTCTCAAATGTCATTGGGAAAGAAAAATTGTCGTTAGAGTTGTTGCAACCTCATTAATGAATCAAGCTAATAGGACAACAATATTGTCTGACTTCTTTCAATTTCAGGATATTATTTTTCTATTTTCAAATTTCAAAGGTAAATGTCAGACCCTACAATTTCAAGAAAAATTTGATGATTTATTCAATAATAAGACATATAATATTTTTAAAACTTAAAAATAAAAAATGACATTTAATTCTATGTAAACTCAACATTGAAACTAAAATTAAATTATACAAATTTTTGGCACTTTTGTTTTACAAATTTTAGGAGTTGAAGTATATTTAAAAAAAAAAAAAGGCTTTAATTTGCTATACAATACAAAAGTTTTCCAATGAAAGATGGACAAAACTAAAAAATTACTTACCATACACGAGGGATTGTGTCACGTAGACATGATATAGGGTCGGGATACGATGGTAATCTTAAATTATAAAACGTAAAATCTCAAAAGAAAATATACATAAAAGTCTTTAATTATATCTATAAAATTAAATAAATTTGCAATTTTATTTAAAGAGTTAAGATGTATGTGAGTTTGAAACCATAAACATATTATTACTTGAAGTAAATACTTTGTATTTGGATGAGTTTGTTTCGGTTCGATCCAAACGAAAAAACCAACCAAGCTTCAAATTGAAATGATTCATTATATACTATAAACATAAACATGTACAACATTCAACAACAAAAGAATCAAATAATTGACTCTACAGGTAGTTGGTTGTTTGTTCCTCACTTCCTCTTTGCTTCCTTCCGGTTTTATCACAAGTATAATTAAATTATTGAGATCGGTAAAATAAGAAGATTAAAAGTACAATCAAATTAAATTAAATTAAATTAAATTAAATATGTAAATTTTTTTTATAATGCACTTTTTTTTTAATATATACAATGACTATATAGACTTTTTTTTTGTTTATAGAACCATTTAGATTTACTTTAGGCAAACTTGCCTTTCAATTCAATAAAATCGACACGCTTATGATTTGGGAGGTAGTTGAGACATTTTTTGTTTTTGATTAAAGACATAAATGAGGCTTTTAACATAGGAAATATCAATCAATCAAGTTCAACAATTAAAAATTAAAAATTAAACTTTAACCAACCATGGTTGCTCTAATTGGTAATGGACTCACAAATCTCAAATAAGTTATTAGAGTTTCATCTTTAACTTGTGTGTATGTACAAAGACTTTAGTTTGATTAAGAAAAAAAAAATGGCTATAGTTTTATAACTTATAAATGTTTATAGGTTATGTTTGAAAATATTTATTTATGAGTTTATAATATATAGTGTTTTTTGATAAGTTAATTTAAATTTTATAAATTTATAATTTATTATTATTTTTTTCAATTTTACCAACTAAAAGCCTTTTTTACAATTTATAATTTATTTATTATAATTTAAAATAAATAGTTTTAAAAATTTAAAATAAGTTACAAAATTTAAATTTGAAAATAATTTTAATATGTAATAATTTAAAGTG
>JBBPBS010000271.1:175780-211007 GCA_037974835.1 Cicer judaicum
TAAAATATTTATTTTTTATATTTTAAAATAGATAAAAATATATTAGATTGATAAATTTTACATTAGTAAAAAACAAATTTTAAATTACTACTTTTAAATATTTTAAGCATTAATTGATGAAATTTATTTTTAATTAAAAATATCATTTTATGTCATTTTATATTTTTAAATTAATTGAACCATTCATTTTATCAAATATTTGAATTAATTTTACAACTATAAACTAAATTTTATCAAACATATCCAAAATATAATTTGGAGAAGATACCACTTTATGAGTCAATTGATTTTGGGATAGAGATTAATCACAGTTAAAAATAAATGTGAGTGAATACTTCATATCTATAACATGTTTATAAAAGTATGTAGCCAAAAATACATCAAGTGCTCCTTTGAGCTCTAACAAAGAATCAATTTGATTATTTAAGTATTGTTTTTCTTTATAACACTTAATTCTTTAAATCATAAAACGTGTATCTTATCCTCTATAATACATTCTCTTACAAAAAGGTGCATGTGACTATTACAAATTTAACATATGTAAAATGGAGTTGACATGGCAAATATTAAGTAGTCTTTTAGCGAAAAATATATTTTTTATTTGTTTTTTTATTAAACCAATATTTTAAAACTAGTATCTTCATCTTCTTCCTTCTTCGTCATCATCTTATTGGAACATTGTTAGTAATGATATGTTAATTTTCTTTTTTATGAGGCTCTTAGTTATGGTGTAATTGATCTCATTCTCTTAAGGACTTTCATATCATTAGTCTTTGCAACTTGCTTCTTAAAACTATTTCTAAAGTCTTTGAAGAATTTTCCATTTCTTTGATAAATTCATTGATTCCTTCTAAAGCAGTTTTATCTCTACGAGACACCTCTGATAATATTATTATCACCTAATAGGTTGTTCATTATATCCATAAGAAGAAAGATAAGAATAATTATTTGTTGTTCAAGAATGATTTTAAGAAAGTTTATGATTGTATCAATAACAATTTCTTAAGATTATTCTTGAAGAGTTTAATTTTCCTATCATAATCATTGAACTTATGATGTGTTTTATCACTTCTAGAGCAATCAATTTGATAAGTCCCTAATTATTGGGCCCAGTCCACATGTTGAAAGGGCACAAAAATTCTATAATTTAAAAGGCCTCCAAAAAGAAAGCTCCAAAAATTTTTGTAGGCCTATAGGCCCACGGTTTAAAAAAAATCGATTTTTTTTTATAAATAATTTTTTTCAATTTTTTCATCGATAAAAAATTTTTTACAATGTTTTTTCGAAATTTTTTTATTCGAGAAAAAAAATCGATATGTTTTGAGAATTTTTTTTTTTTTCTCACGAATATTTTTTAGAAATTTTTTTTTAATTTTTTTCGATATTTTTTCAAAAAAACTAAATTTCAAAATTTTTTCAAGAAAGAAATATCAAAATTAACAAAATATTGAGGGCCTATAAGCCTCCTCAACCCTCTCTCTTAAGTCCCATAAAATAATAGGTCGGGGTTTTAAAAAAAATTATTTTGATAGGGGCCTAATATTAAGGGTTTAATAAAAAAAAAATTAAGGAGCCTAAGACTTAGGGTTTTTTTTGATACAATACTAACATAACTAATAGTTTGAAGAAATAAAAAGTAATTGATTATAATTATATGTGTTAGAACTTTTAGACTCGTGTTAATATTCGACAATAACAAGATATACTCTTTTGGTGCTACATAAGTTATGTTGGAAAAATAAGAAGATAAGATATTATCACTTATAGGGTGGTTGGATAGCTCTACTAGTTTAAACTAAGAGAAAAAGAATCGAAGTATCTAAATTTAAATTTAGGTGAAAAGAAAAAAAATGTTAACATAACAAATTATTAATTTTGACCGTTACAATTTTTTTTTCTCTTATGATTTCTTAACTTATTTTAATTAATATAATTCATGTAACTTTTTTGACATAATTTCATGTAAATTATATATTAATGAAAAATTTGCTGAAAAAACATAGGATTAGCATTTGATAAAATGGTTGTAATGTAAAACATTTGAAAAAATGTAATGTACTATATTCTTCATAAAATGTAGTAATGAGAGTGACATGTTTTCTTATTTTCCTATGTGAACAAAATATTTGCAAAACTTTCCTTGATTGTTGCCATATTGCAAGCTTCATTTGTCTACACTGTTTATGCTCGTGTAATAATTGTTGCTATTAATTAGTTGTTTTTAATTAAGATACATTGTTGGCACCGTGTTTGTTTATTAATTCATATTCATGTCATAATCGTTGCTATTAATTAGTTGTTTTAATTAAGTAAATTAAGATACATTCTTGACACCGTGTTTGTTTCTTAATTCATATTCAGATTCTTATATTACACCATACGTAACATGAAAACAAACAAGGAATAAAATATTAGGAAAATCTTTTAATTTATGTTTTAATATGTTCATGATCTCTTCAAATTGATATAAATATGTTTTGATTTTAATATATGTAAATATACCATTTTAATAAGTCACTTTAAAATTTATTTATATTAAATTTGATCTATATAATATATAAAATATTTTTTTTAGAAACACCAAAATATTATTAAATAAATGCTATTTTAACACAAAATATGATCAGAAAAGTAACAATATAATGCATAGAACATTTAATATTAGTTCTTCCAAATAAATAGTAAAAACAGAATAAATATTATGGAAACAGTATGAACAAATTTTTTGAAAACTAAATAAAATATTAAAAAGAAAAAATAATATATTTATGAGGAGTAAAAAGAAACAATATTTGTACAGGAATTAAAATAGAAAATATTATATTTGCAATTATTAAAGACATTAAATTTTTGAATTAATATTTTACTTTGTGCTTCGACTTCAACCTTTGCATTTAGATACAAGACAAGCCTGCCACCACTCCATCATAACCAGAAGCATCTCTCTCTCTCTCTCAACATTTTCAATTAGTTTGGCAAAAAAAATAATAATAAAAAAATTTCAATAAATTCACGCGCTTCTGAACAGACCATTTTCCTTTTCAAAAAACCAACTCCAATCAGATAAAGCTACTACCTTTTTCTCATTCTAAACCAACCCCATTTTAATTTTCACTTTTTTCTTCTCTTTCCCTCAGTTCTGTGATCATTTTTGAATTTGGGTTTTTCTGTTTGTTCTTGGTTTCACCTATGTGTATATCAATGTATAAAAAAAGGTTGTCTTTTTGTGTGGTTTCATTTTCATCGGTGTTGTTAAATGGAGGTGTGACTATGGCTTCAAGTGAAAGTAGTGCTAGTTCTAGAGACCTTGATCAAACACCAACATGGGCTGTTGCTTGTGTTTGCACTGTTTTTATATTGATTTCCATTACTCTTGAGAAAAGTATTCACAAAGTTGGAAAGGTAATTTGAATTTTATTTTATTTTATTTTGCTTTTCATTTTAATTGTTATATTTGATTATGCCTTTCACAATTAATTGAACTGTCTCTTTTCAATTTTAATTTGTTTTTATAATAATTGTATTTGATACTTGTACTTGTTGGTAGTCGAATGATTTTGCTCTGATGTGATGAGCATTAATTTGTCTTTGATTTTTTTGCTTATGTGGAAAATTTGTCTTTTTTTTGTTTGGTTAAAATTTTGTTATAATAAGTGAAATCTTATTTTTTTTGAAATTGAGGATTTCTTTTAGTTATCGAGTTTTTGTGAAATCTTTGCATGATTCATGATAAGTCTTTTGGTTTTTCTTATGTCAGTGGCTGGGAGACAAGCACAAGAAGGCTTTGCTTGAAGCTCTGGAAAAAGTCAAAGCTGGTAAAATTTTAATGAAAGGATTAATAGTTGTGAATTTATGATGCACCGAGACATCAAACACGAAACTTTTACATTGAAATTGATAATTATTTAAAAAATAAAATAAATTAAATGTAACTAGATGTGTCGTTGTGTGACGCATGTCAGACATTAGATACGTATGATAATAATTACTTGGTCATGAATATAAGCAAAAGAAAAAATATATTTGACCCAAATTTTGAGTCAAATACATCTTGACTCTTGCCCAAAAAATATATTTGAGATTGGAGGGAGTATAATTATTTATCTTAGGTTTCTCTAATCAATGTAAATGTTGTTTTTGCAGAATTGATGATTTTAGGTTTCATTTCATTGCTTTTGACTTTTGGGCAGAGCTACATTGTTAGAATATGTATTCCTGCCAATATGGCAGACAAATTGTTGCCATGTCCATATAGACATACCGGATCAAAAAATGAAGAGGAGCATCACAGGAAACTTCTCTTTTATGAACACAGATATTTATCGGAAGATGCTACACCTTACCAATGCAAGAAGGTAAACCATTTTGTCATTCTTTATTTTTCTCTGATAAATGAAATCTTAATTGTTTATTTCTGACATGCACTTTATATTCTTTTGGGAAAAGACCAAAAAGGACTTGGATTGTGTCTCCCAGTTAAAAAATGATTTTTGTATAACTAAATTAAAACAACTTTTTAAGTAGTTAACCCAATTCAAGTAGATGTTTAATTGTGTTATTAGATGATTAATGGACATACCAGGTGGTGAAACCGATTAACCATCAACTTAACTTATTAACCATGTATTTGGACTTGATTAATAACAATTTGCATGTGTTCAACTACATGTTGATTTGGACACTTAAAATTGTACACATTTAAGTTTGTGGTTTGTAAATTTCTTTCAGCAGAGTATCAATGGTTCCTTTTGCTTTTTTACTGCCTGTCTATATCTGCAAACTTTGGCCTTATTTATGGAATTGCTCATCAAATTGTTGTTTGTTATAGGAACACCACAAGCCCCTTATATCTGTCAATGGATTGCACCAGCTACACATCCTCATATTCTTCTTAGCAGTCCTTCATGTGTTATACAGTGCTGTCACAATGCTTCTTGGGAGACTAAAGGTTTGCGTGTCTTTCTTTTTGTTTTGGTCAGTTACTTAAGTTATTTTGCACAATTTATGCATTTTAAGGATACTGGTATAGCTTTTTTGTTATCTTGCTGTTGAAGCATGAAACTAAATTCAGTTACAGTGATGTGAAAGTATCGAATCTCAAAGAAATAATAGAGCCTTAATAGTGAAGGTCTCATTTAGTGGTTGGAACTACTTGTATTTTTTGTATATTGGACAAAATATATGTTGTCCTATTAGTATTTCTCCACATGGAGGGGAGGAAGAGAGGGGGGCAAAAGGGAGCAGAGTGCATATCAATATTTTTTATATGAAGCACTAACACAGACACCAGCCAAGACATGACACTTGAAGGCGTGTTTGGTCTCTGACGACAACAATACTTGTAGTTACATTCAATTACTTCAATTGTTTCAAATTATTACTAGTGTTTACATGTCAATATAGTGTCTAGTGCTTATGTCAATGTTTCAAAGAAAAAAATACTAATATGCACTCTTAGTACAAGCATAAGAGGTAATTAGAACAAGGAGAAGCTTGTCTTGAAAAGTGGAGCAGAATTGTATGTAGGTTGAAGACTGTATGAGACAATATCATAGTAACAGAAGCCAAAATAAATTTTACAGCAGTACCATCTCTTAAAAATTAACAAAAAAAGGACATGGTACTGCTGTATGAGACAATAGTCTTGAAAAGTGTATCTTGTTAGGTGAAAGCACATCGATCTTTTATATCGAACACCAATCATGCTAGAGAGCTTTGAGCTTGAAATAAGACTATTGGTCTATCAAATTAATTTTACAGCAGTACCATGTCCTTTTTTGATAATTTTTAATCAAGAATTAATAATTTGGTTGCTGATTGAGGATTCCTTTTACATAGATTCGAGGATGGAAGGCATGGGAGGCGGAGACATCGTCTCATGGATATGACTTCGCCAATGGTATGCTGTTCAATGATGTATTTATCATCTTTGATTATGAAAACTACTAGTTCTTTATATTTAAAGTAAACCACATTTATTTTCAAATGCTTCTACATTTATCATGCAGATCCTTCAAGATTCCGGCTTACACACGAAACATCGTTTGTTAGACAACATGCAACTTTTTGGACAAAAATTCCAATCTTCTTCTATATAGTAAGACCAACTCTTTACTAATATGCTATATTTTCAATTCTATTTGTTTGAGTTGAAGGATTTGGTTTTGATTTTATCAACAAGTTAGAGGCAACTGAGTGGTCATGTTTTTAGATTGGAATCATCAATGCATGCTAAATTTGTTAAAGAAAAAGAAATGTGGTACTTTAGTTGCACTATTTGAGGTGTATAGAGGCTAGTGGTGCTATAGCATAGCAAAATTTGAACCAATTGCTACTGTTTCGTGATACACTATTTAGTACAAAGTGTTGTCTAATAAACAACGACTATAAAAGAACTATAACACTCTAGTGTAGTGCAATTTGAACAAACCCCTATTTTTCAGAATTTGCAATTGATAACACCGACTCTTGCGATTTTTTCCAATATTATTATTATTAACCGAATGCCTTCAATTTCATAGCTTTAAATATGCCATGCTCCTTCAAGATAAACTATTTACCATTTTTTCGATTTTTCCAATTTCAGAGTTGCTTTTTCAGACAGTTTTATAGGTCTGTGGATAAGGCGGACTACTTGACTCTTCGCAACGGATTTATCACCGTGAGTTCTACTCGTTAGTACAATGCCTTTTTAAATGTTGGAATTCACCTTCCTCTCTTGACAGTGCATCATGTGTAGGTCCACCTGTCAGCGGGAAGTAAATTTAACTTCCAAAAATATATCAAAAGATCGTTGGAGGATGACTTCAAGGTAGTTGTGGGAGTCAGGTAATATTTTTACACTGCACATTTGAAGCATTATTTACAATTATGTATGGTTTTCTCAGTGATAAGTGGTTGATTTGAAATAGATGCTTATTATGTGTACTGTGTTGTTGACAGTCCTGTCCTCTGGGCTTCATTTGTGCTTTTTATCCTTCTAAATGTTGATGGTAAGTAAATTGTTAATTTTTTCGTCAATTGATGTTTCTACCAAATCTACTTTTCTGCAGTTGAATACTGAATTGGTTAATCATATTTATTTTCCAGGATGGCATGCTATGTTTTGGGCATCTCTGATTCCTGTTTTTGTAAGTATTCTTTTCTCTGTACAATTTGGCGATTGGTTGAGATCATGGTTATTAAATCGAGATTCAAACTGTGAATTGGAATACCTATTTTCCGAATCATGAATTGAATCTTATTACGAATTGTCAGATACACTAGCAGTTATATTTTTGGAATAAAAACCAGATTCATAAGAAACCTATAAATTAATACATCACCTACTAATATCAAAATAATTCAAGATTCAAGTAAAATGAAAAAAAAAAACAAAAAGTGGCTGGCTGTACTAAGTTTAGGTAGTGATTTATTACAATGAATCGGGATTTATCAATAATGAATTGGGATTCAAGATGAGATTTCTGTATAAATACTCTCAATATTTATTTCGATTGAGTTCAATTTTGTATGAAATCGAGATAGGACTCGCATGTATTGCAAGATATTGATAACCATGGTTGAGACTATATTAATGATTTAATTTGTTGCAGATAATTTTGGCCGTTGGAACGAAACTTCAAGCCACCTTGGCAAAGATGGCTATTGAAATCACAGAAAGACATGCAGTTATCCAAGGAATTCCTCTTGTCCAAGGCTCAGACAAATATTTTTGGTTTGGCCGTCCTCAGTTACTTCTTCATCTTATCCATTTTGCTTTGTTCCAGGTAAACAATTTGTTAAATACAGTGTAAAGAAGTTTAATCTTTTGGTGACTCGAGCTTATAATTTTTTTAATTCATTTTATATTATTTAAGATATTTTGATGGACATGGTTAAACAAGTAGGAAACGTTTCTTAGTTCAAATAGCAGCACTATAGCGTAGTGGAATTTGAACATATCACAATTGTTCGGCAATACTTTATTTAGTACAAGGTGTTGTCAAACAGAGGACATAGTGACCCTATAGTACTGCTCTTTGTACTAATGTGAGAAAAACATTTTTGTGTTATTTTCAATTTTTGAGTTATTAATGCTTATAACTAACTCATACTTTTTTGTTGCAGAATGCCTTTCAAATAACATATTTCTTGTGGATATGGGTACAGAAGCATCTTTTCACCTTAAATATTGTTATGTTTTTGTTTTTGTAGTCTATGTAGATTATGGTAAATGGCTAACAATGAATGATGATTTCTTAATTTGCAGTACTCATTTGGGCTGAATAATTGTTTTCATGCCGATTTCAAACTTGCAATAGTCAAAGTAGCTTTAGGGTAAGTTTGATCTGAAATTCATTTTTGCAATACAATGAATTTCATACTTAAAATTCTCTGTAGTATGATGGAACCATTACCACCATAAACTAATATTTGATGAACTTGTGTGGTTTTGAAGGGTTGGGGTGCTATGCCTCTGCAGCTACATCACTCTTCCGTTATATGCTCTTGTTACTCAGGTACATAATGATCAAAATCATTCTCTTTCTTTGTTTAAACTTTTTGCGCGACACCAATATTTATCTTGTTTCCAGTATAATTCTTGATGCCACTAATAATGTGTTAGAAAACTACCTTAGGTAGACTCCGAGTGTGTTAGTCTTGCATTGCCTAAAAATATGGCCTCAGTACCGATTGTTATAAGTCTTCGTTAGCCCTCACCTTATGCATTGTTTTGTACGACTGAGTTAGATCATAAGTTCAAGTTTTAAGATGGTATAAGAGCTTATCACCTGTTTAGCCAATGGCATTGTCCACACTTCATGATATATTCTCCTTAATTTTTTTTGAAGTTATTTTAGTTGCATTATGGTGATATACTGATATGTCATATATTACCAGTTTTAAATTTCATGATACTATTATCATTTATACATGCAAATCACTAAGATTTTAGTGTTGACTAATTGGCTACATTTTGCAGATGGGTTCAAGAATGAAAAAATCAATATTTGATGAACAAACGTCAAAGGCCTTAAAAAATTGGCACAATACTGTGAAAAAGAAGCATGGACTTAAACTAGGAAAGTCGAGTGTCCGAACCATGGAAGGAAGCACTACCGATTCAACAGTTCACTCTACAACCCCCACGCTACTGCGTTTCAAAACGACAGGTCACTCAACTCGCCCTGTTTCAGCCTACGATGACCAAGACGATTACCATTCTGATATTGAATTGTCTCCGAGATCACCAACATCAAACTTGCTGGTAAGAGTAGATCGTGTCGACCAACATACAGTAGAAAATGAGCATCAAACCGTGGTCGAAACCATTGATAAACAACCAACAATGAGAGGTAGCTTCTCATTTGTCAAGCCTGATGATCATGTGGAAAGAAGCACAAATTAATTAAATAGCATCACAAATTACTTCATTCAACCATTTTGTCTTGTTAGCTTATATATAAAGATATATATCTTTAGAGATTTCTAGATATTAGTAATACTAAAATTAGATAAAGTTTTGTAAATTCTTTTTTATTTCTTAGATAATTTTTGTGCATTGGGAACTTTACTCTTGATCCAAATCATGCTGCTTATAGTTAAAAGCTTTATTATGAGCAATGCTTTTACTTGTACTTTTTCAAGTATTGTGGAGGTTGTGCTTTTGCGGTGAATTGAGTCAATTTCACTAAGAAACCATCCATGTATTAAATGTGAATTAGACAATGTAGTCTTGTCCAATGATACTTGACTGCAATGGATATATATATTTATAAATATACGCAGAAAATAAAATATCTTTAATACAAGCAGAAAAAAGTATTTTTTTGTAATAGTATAACTCTAAAAATATCACACTAGCTATAGAAATAAAGTGTATATGAATTTCCACTACCATTATGACACTTTGTACAAAATATGGTAAATTATTTTGTACTCCAATACTTTGGACAAGATATGGTAAATTATTTTGTACTTCAATACTTTGGACAAGATATGGTAAATTAATTGGTTCTTTGAATTTTTTTTTTAACTTTGGAGTTATACTTTGTATTTAAGATATTAAATAGTAAATATATCAATATTTGAGAACGATAATTTAGTGAAGAATAATATTTTCTTTTGTTTATACATTTTTTTATCTAACACATTTTTTTAATTTGTGTATAATTGTTAAATATGTCGATAACTATGAAACAAAGAAAATACAAAGAAATAACAGATATATTTATTTTTTGAAAAGAGTGAAATAATTCATAATATATTTACATGTCTACTGTTGATGAAGTAAGGCAATTGCAACATATTTTAAATATTTATATAGATGTTTAGTGTCAAGGGATAATACTAAGATGTTTGGTTGCAAGGATCATGATGTTCAAGCGGAGATTATATACTAAAATTAAGTGTTCTAATATCCCATTAAATATTATTGAATGTACAACCTGTGATATGAGACAAATTATTGAAGTTATATTTATTTAATAGAGTTAAAAATTAAAAATATAAAACAATTCTATATCATCTTGTTAAAATATTTTCAATTGTTTGGGTATACGATGGTATAATTCGATCCCACATTTGCCTATGTTTGTGATTGATTGGACATGACACAAACACATCATCTTGTTAAAAATCAGTATCCAACTATCATTGAACAAAAACACAAATCGTCCTTACATCCATATCCATGTAAAACAATTAACGCAATTTTTCATAAAATGTTTGAAAAATCACAATTATCAAATATACAGTAACAAAAAAAAAAAAAAACCCTTTATTCAATTTTACTGGCAGGTATTTTAAACCTATACAAATTACAAGAATTTCTTACTTCCAACCAATTACAAATACAATTTATATGAAACATGTACAAACATGGCATTCAAACACAAACATTAAAATCTTCAAAACAAATTGGACATTTTTCAATTTCTTCAACTTTCACCATCTCCAACTCCTCATTACTCGATTTAGCTATCGGAACTAACCCATTATTTTCTTCTTCTTCTTCAACTTCCATTTCATCTTCAAAACTAACACTCTCTTTGTTTTCTTCATTTTAATTTTGTAGTCATCGTTTTCATCACTTTCATCTTCACTAACCCTTGTAACAACAAAATCGACTCGAATCGAAAAACCCTTTGGCTTTTCTTTTTCTTTGACCTTTTAACCATATCATTAGCACACTCCAAGATATTCGCCACAACCAACCGAAAAAGCATCTTGAGAAACGTTAATTTCAGAAAGTGATGGAATAATAGTAGATTCTTGCATCATTTTATTGTCCATTGAGACATTTGAAAAAGTGTGAACATCCATGTCACAAAAGTTTAAAATTTTCTAGCATTTAAATCGTACATATTTGTGTACTCAAACTCTATATCGAAGTAATTGCAATTGGGACATGACCATGGAATGATTTTTGTAGTGTGATCGGTGTAATAAATATTAGGGTATTATTTGCAATAGTAATCATCAATGATGAAATGTGCTAGAACTATGAGTGTAATCGGTTTTGTTAGAACGATGAGTATAATCGGTTTTGTTAGAACGATAAGTGTAATCGATTTTGCTATAACTATGAGTGTAATCGGTTTTACTAAAACGATGAATGTAATCGATTTTGTTAGAACCATGAGTGTAATTGGTTATTACAGAGTTTCTATATTCTTTTTTCCATAAAATATAAACGGTTTTTATATTGAAATAATTAACAGAGAAAAATTTGGAAATAAGTACATTCAAATCGTAAATTTTAGATACGCATAACTATTACAGAGATTTTTTTTTAAATAAAAATAATCAATAAATTTTATATACGCATGACTATTTCAGAGATTGTTTTTTAAATAAAAATAATCAATGTTGGATATGCATCAGTATTACAGGTTAGTTTTTCAAAATAAAAATAATTTTTATTTTAAACAGTTACAAAATTAAGTTTTAAAATTTTTTATTAAAATAATTTTTTAATTTCTATTTACTCACTGTTATGAAAATAATTTCTTTTAAAAATGATTTTTTGAACTTGTTTGTATACAATTTTATAAGTAAATGTTTTAAACTACAAAGGAATTAAGTTCACTAAATCGTTTTCTACTAAAATTAAGTGTTCTAGTATCTCCACTAAAAATTATTGAATTTACAACCGTGTGATATAAGACAAATGATTGAAGTTATATCTTTCTATTTCTATTTATATATGTAATAATGTTAAAAATTAAAAATATAAAACAATTTTAGAATATGAAAAAGCGTAGAGGAACAAATATATAGATATTAAGGTATTTTCAATTGCTTGGGTAATGATGGTATAATTTGATCCCACATTTGCCTATGTTTCTGATTGAGTTTGTAATATTATCAATTCTTGAGGGGAAATCTTTATCCAATTCAGGAAAGAAGGTTATGATTAAGTATGTTTTGCATTTCATTTCATCCTATATAGTAAGTATTTATCTTCTCTTTCAAATTTTATGTAATGAGCTTAAAAGAATGATGAATTCTTACCGGCTCATCTAATGGCAGTGGCAAAATTAGTCTAATTTCAACAAAGTGGCTAATATTTTATTAAAAATAATATATTAAACTTAACCGGTGAAAATAAATTCATAATGATTTTTACTTATATATATAAACTGTAAATTAAAATCACAATAAAAAAATTTTAGAAAAATAGTACTCCACAATGTTTTGGAAAGTTAAATTAATCTATTATAACTAGTTTTTTTTCAATATAAATAATTAAATTATTTGTAAAACTTTAATCATCAATTTTTTTGAGTTGTGTCTTAATAATTTTTGTTGCCAAATATGTTTTATTTGTAGTTGAAGTAGAGATTGAAAGTGTCAAAACAATTCAAATATGTATATCAATCAAATAATAGTTTTTGTTTATTTTAATTTTTTTATTAATTATCTTATTTAAAGTAGCTAAATATATATTATTGAAGTAAAAAATATAAAATAATATTTATTTAATTATAATAAATAAATAAAAATTATATTTTTTGTAAAGTCAAACCACCCAATTACTACTTATTGTGTCACCCCTGTTTAAAGGGATACATTGGTTGTGTTGAGATCACATGAGAAGTCCAAAAAACAGTATGGGTTTTAAAAAAACTATGAGCTTTTAATATTGCTATGCTTGTCAAACGAAGATTATCAATAGTTTTAGTACTCTAAAGTTGGATTTCGTCCCCATTTAAATTTGTATCCTCATTTACAAATTTATGCTTAAATTTATTAAAATACCTTTAACTTTATCATAAACACCAAAAAATATTTGATGGTACTCACTATCTGAATTTTCTGGAACAAGTAATTTTTTTTTCATAAAATATCTTATCGAAAGTTTTATGAACAAAATTTTTGGTAGGTATATTTTAATATTTTGTAAATTTTATTTTTAAACTTTTTGGTAGTTATTTTTTAATATCGAAAATTTCTAGTTGAAATTTTTGAAAATTTCAAAAATAAAATTTATGATATTGAAAAATAATTATAAAAAATTTGATATTTTCGGTGGAACTCTAAGAAATTTCATTCATTATTTTCCTTCTTGAAATTTCTAGTACAATTTTTGTTTTTTATTTTACATTTACTTTATATTCAATTTATTTTTAGTGAGGACAAGAGGAGAAAAAACACCATTAAACATTTTCGATGTAAGTTAAACGGACAACCACATATCTTAGTTGAAGTTCGTGAGTTATTTTTATTTGACTTATATTTTTCACCTCTATCACAACCAATAATTAATTTTGACTTACTTCCTCTCTTTCCAATATCTATGTCAGAGAGAGTAATGATAACAATTACTCGATTTTGTCGGTCAACTTCTCTTGTCCATAATATGACAACTTCTCGTGACTAAAAAATTTGATCAATTGTAAATGTTTTAGTCAAATTTATAGATAATGGTGTTTTTTCCATCTCTACTTCAAAAAAAAAAATTAAAAATAAAAAATAATCTACACATAATGGTGTTTTTTTTCCTCCTTTAAGTCTATGTTGTTGAATAATCAACACAGAAAAAGTCATTCAAAAATTAAGTCCGGAAAAAACATCCCTTATAGGTCCAAGTTCAGGATACTATTTCAGATTCACTTGATTTGTTTATTTTATTTTTAAGAGTCTTGATTTGTTTTTTTTATTTATTTATGAATCTTGATTTGTTTTCTTAGTTACGTTACAACTCATGTTTCAAAATAATTAATAACTTCTATTTAATTTAATAGAATTATAATTAATTGGTACTAAAAATTATAGGCCCTATAGATTCAATATTGTTACTACTTATGAAATTCATACACTTACAATTTTTTACATTAAATTTTGGTGCCCTAAGAAAAACAAAACTAAATTAAAAAAATTAGATTATATTATCAAATATTGATAAACACTTTCATTAAAGAAAACAAACAAATGTACCTCAACCATGATTTTGGAGAAGCTAAAGTGGTGGATATGACACAAGCGTGAAAACAAACACATCATCCTGTTAAGAATCAATATCCAACTATCATTGAACAAAAACACAAATTATGCTCACACCCATGTAAAACAATTAACACAATTTTTCATAAAATGTTTAAAAAATCACAATTACCAAATACATAGTAACAAAAAAGAAAGGTAACCCCTATTCAATTTTACAAGTGGGCATTTTAAATCTACACAAAGGAGAAAATTTTCCTACTTCCAACTAATTACAAATACAATTCATATCAAACATGTGCAAACATGACATTCAAACACAAACATTAAAATCTTCAAAACAAATTGGATATTTTCCAACTTCTTCAACTTTCATCATCTCCAACTCCTCAATACACGACTTAGCTGCTGGAACCAACCCATTATTTTCTTCTTCTTCAACTTCCATTTCATCTTCAAAACTAACACTATCTTTGTCTTCTTTATCTTCAATTTTGTAGTTGTCATCTTCATCACTTTCATCTTCACTAGCCCTTGTAACAACAAATCGACTCGAATCGAAAAAACCCTTTGGTTTTTCTTTTTATTTGACCTTCTAACCATATCATTAGCACATTCCAAGATATTTGCCACAACCAACCGAAAAGCATCTTGAGGAACATTAATTTTAGAAAGTGTTGGAATAATAGTAGATTCTTGCAACATTTTATTATCCATTGAGACGTTTGAAAAAGTGTGAACATCCGTGTCACAAAATATTTGAAACTTTCTAACATTTAAAACGTACATATTTGTGTACTCAAACTCTATATCGAAGTAATTGCAATTGGGACATGACGATGGAATGATTTTAGTAGTGTGATTGGTGGAATAAACATTAGGGTATGCTTTGCAATAGTAATCATCCATGATGAAATGTGAAAATGAATAACAAGAGGTTGACAGTTTTTTTTCTAGAACCATGAGTGTAATCGGTTTTGTTAGAATGATTAGTGTAATCGGTTTTGTTAGAACGATGAGTGTAATCGGTTTTGTTAGAACATGAGTGTAATCGATTTTGCTAAAACGATGAATGTAACCGGTTTTGCTAGAACGATGAGTGTAACTGGTTTTGTTAGAACAATAAGTGTAATCGGTTATTACATGATTTCTTTATTCTTTTTTCCGCAGAGTATAAATGGTTTTTATATTGAAATAATTAACGGAGAGAAGTTTAGAAATCAAGTACATTAAAACCGTGAATTTTAGATACGCATCATTGTTCCAGGATTTTTTTTTTTATAAATAAAAATAATCAATTTTGAATACACATTAGTAATCAATATTATAGGTTTGTTTTATTAAATAAAAATAATTTTCATTTTAAATAATTGAAAGATTAATTTTTAGAAATTTTTTAAAAAATAATTTTTTAATTTATGTTTGCTCACTATTATAAAAGTAATTTTTTTTTAAAAATTATTTTTTGAACTTGTTTATATACACTTTTATAAGTGAATTTTTTAACCTACAAAGAATTTAGTTCACTGAATCGTTTTCTACTAAAATTAAGTGTTCTAGTATTCCCACTAAAAATTATTGAATGTACAACCGTATGATATGAGGCAAATGATTGAAGTTATATCTTTCTATTTTTATTTATATAAATAATAGTGTTAAAAATTAAAATGTAAAACAGTTTTAGAATATGAAAAAGCATGGAGGACAAATATATAGATATTAAGGTATTTTCAATTGTTTGGGTATATGATGGTATAATTGGATCCCACATTTGCCTATGTTTGTGATTGAGTGTGGAATATTATCAATTCTTGAGGGGAAATCTTTATCCAATTCAGGAAAGAAGGTTATGATTAAGTATCTTCTCTTTCAAAATTTATGTAATGAGCTTAAAAGAATGATGAATTCTTACCGGCTCATCGAATGGCACTGGCAAAACTAGTCTAATTTCAACAAAGTGGCTAATATTTTATTAAAAGTAATATATTAAACTTAACCGGTGAAAAAAAATTCATAATGAGTTTTAATTATATATATAAACTGTAAATTAAAATCACAATAAAAAAAAAGTAACTATAGCGATTTAGAAAAATAGTACTCCACTATGTTTTGGAAAGTTAAATTACTCTATAATAACTAAATTTTTTCAATATAAATAATTTAATTATTTGTACAACATTAATCATAAATTATTTTGAGTTGTGTCTTAAAATTTTTTTGTTGCCAAATATGTTTTATTTGTAGTTGAAGTAGAGATTGAAAGTGTCAAAACAATACAAATATGTATATCAATCAAATAATAGTTTTTGTTTATTTTAATTTTTTATTAATTATCTTATTTAGAGTAGCTAAATATATAAAAAAATATAAAATTATATTTATTTAATCCTAAAAAATAAAATAAAAAATTATATTTTTTGTAAAGTCAAAACTACTCCATTACTACTTGTAGTGTCGCCCCTGTTTAAAGGGATACATTGATTGTGTTGAGATCACATGAGAAGTCCAAAAAACAGTATGGGTTTAAAAAAAACTACTAGCTTTTAATATTTCTATGCTTGGTCAAACGAAGATTATCAATAGTTTTAGTACTATAAAGTTATAAAGTTGGATTTCGTACCTCTATTTAAATTTATATCCTCATTTAAAAATTTATACTTAAATTTATTAAAATACTTTTAATTTTATTATAAAAACTAAAAATTCTTTGATGGTACTCACTATCTGAATTTTTTGGAATAAGTAAATTTTTTTTTCATAAAATCGCTTATCGAAAATTGAACAAAATTTTCGATAATTATATTTTAATGTTGTAAATTTTATTTTTTGAAATTTTCAATAGTTGTTTTTAATATAAAAAATTTTTAGTTGAAATTTTCGATAATGAAAAATAACTACTAAAAATTTTGTGACAAAAATAGAAAAAATTAATTTTTCTTGAATTAAAAAAATTTGATAAAAAAAGTAACACAAAATTAAAAAAAAATTCTTGAAAAATTTATTTATTTGATAAAAATAAAAATAAAAATTATAGAAAGATAGATTTAAAAATATTGGCTCAAAGGTCCCACTTAGTCCACGAAATTCTAAGAGTTTTTTTTTTTAACTTTGTAAGCTTCCTCTTTTAAGGCCTTAATAACTATGATATTTTTTAATTTTTAAATATCTGGACTCAGATCAATAATTTGTAGATTTTGAAATTATACCGCTCTAATGGAGAGTGTGAGATGATTTTTCCATTCCTATTTGTGATCAATCTTGATTTTGAGACAATTTTCCTCCTCTTTCTCAAGCATGCTTAGGGAGTTAAAGGTTATTCATTTGATGTTGCTGAATAACAAAAATGTGGATTTGTTTCTTTCTATTTTTTGATGTGGTGTTCCATCTTTGATACTTTGCACCATGTTTTTAATGCGAATGAATTGGTTTTTGGTGTGTTTCAATTTTCAAAGAGATCACGATGTGATGTTTAGTTTGTTGTCTATATTAGCTTGAAGCATTTAGAAAACACGTAATTTAAGCTCGTACATACCGTTATTAGTAGAGCTCGTACCCTATTGGAGGAATGAAATCATATTCATCACATAGGCATAATTTTTGCAATTCTTAATAAAATTTAATTTATACAATTAAAAGATTTTTCATACGTTAAGTAAAATGTAATGGGATATTTATCTATTTGGATATTTTCATTTTCCTCACATATAATTCTTTTACTTTCTAAACAAGTAGACATTTTCTAAATGATCGATGTTGCTTTAAAGATACAATTAATGATTGCCTTTTGTTCTACTTGTTTGCTTTTCACACTTATCAAACTAATAAATGCATTATCTTTATACAAAATTTACTCTTTTACTTCTTTAAATTATACTTTATCTGAAATAAAATATAAAAAATAATAGTTAAAAAATTAATATATTTAATTAAATTTTTTATTAAATATATTAATTTTTAAATTATATTTTTTATTTATATTTAATTAATTCTAAAGTAAAAAGAAATTTTGTCTTGAAATTACTAGTAAAATTTTTATCAAAGTAAATTAATACATTATTCTTCCTACAAAGATTACCTTTTTTTGTTAAACAATGTTCTAGGCACTTGTTAGTATTTTTTCTTCTGTTCCCTTTTGTAAATAATAAGTTTTGATAAAAATTTACTTACTAGCCCATGGATTCCTTTTTTAATTGTAACATTTGTAGAAAAATTTTCTTCTTATTTGATGCAACATTAGTTATAGAATTGTTAATTGTCAATAATTATGAACATTATTGAAAATGTTACAATTTCCCAATTATACCCTTAACCCTCATTAAATTAATTTCTTACACATTTTATAGTGATTAATAATTAGTTGAAAAGTCTAGAAGATGATGACTTTAGATATAATTTTTATATAAGTCAAATATTTATATTGATATAATAATTATAATTGATTAACGGTGTAAAATTTTTTTATATTAATAATGTATATGAATTAAATTCTTATAATTTTTGTTTTATTCTTGAAGTAAAACTGATGATACATAGTTCACAATTCATATAATTTTTGTTTCATTCTTGAAGTAAAATTGATGATACATAGTGGTGAACCTAAATGTAATTAGAGAGTTTTTAATTCAAAAAAGTTGGAGGGAATTCTTTAAATAATTTTTTTTTGGCTGGAGAAACAATTTTAGATTAAATAAAGTGGAGGAAATGTGTTTTATTTGTTTGCTCCACTTTTTTAGAAGACGTGTTGTTCTATTTTGTGACTTGTGAGTAGGGGTGAAAATAAGTTAGGTCATGTTAAATTTTAAAATTTTGAGTCTGAGTTACGATTAATTTTTTAGGTTAGAGTCTGACCTACAATCTATCATAGGTTTTTTTTTCTTTTTCTGTTTGATTTAATCTGAAAGTCTATTTAAAAGTCTTATTTACATTAAAACATCTAAATAGTATATTTTATATTTTTTTTAAATATGCTAAACTAAGTCTTTATATATAAGAAAAACTAATAAAATTATATCTAGCAAGTATTCAACAACCATAAAAAATAAAGAATTAAAATAAAATCCATAATTGGGAAACTCCACAAAGTCCTTCAAAGAATTATGAATAAAACAAAGTTTACAATAAATAAAAGACATTGTCATCTTCTAGACCGACCTATCAGGTTTAAAAGTTTTTTTTTATAAAAATATTAATATTAATAAATAAAAATAAAAATATTAATAAATAATAGATATATGTAAATCTGAGTATAGTATTTTTATTAAACAAGTCAGGTCAAACCATAATCAGACTCGTGATGAAAAGTTTAGCCTACTTTCACTCTTACTTGTGAGTATGAAAAATAGTCGGTAAAACTATAGTTTTAAAATTCAAACTGGTAATCAATCTAATCAAGGGATTGAGTTGCTAATTAGATCATATGATTGTTGATTCGGTTTATATTAATTAAAAATTAAAAAATATTTATATTAGTTTATAGAGTGTAATGATTATATATTGACAATATAAAATAATTTTATTCAGTCCGTAAACATAGATCAATCATCTTACCATTTATGTGTATTGTAGTTGATTATAAAAAAAATCCTCTTATTTCATTATTAATGGCAGTATATTTTACACTCATATTCCATTATTAATGACCGTGTAATTTACACTCATGATGCGAATTCTTTTTTCCAAATTCATAACTACATTTAAATAAAATTCATATTATATTTAAATAAATATTAATGATTAAGAAAATGTATATTTATAATAAAGTGTAATGATAAAAATACTTTAAATTAATAATAATATATCATTTTCATAATATTAATATAGTATTTATTAAATTATAAATATATTTAGATCATATTTTTTTCTTCAAATCTATTTTAAGTAATTACATATTATTATTATTATTATAAAAAGTTAGTGTTTCAAATAATTAATCGTTGGTGTGTTGTATTATGATTTAAAAGCATTGTAAAGACAAAAAAGTGCAATGTGCTTTGTTGGGAAAGAATTGTGAGTCGTTAGTATTTAAATTACTTTTTCAAAATAATTAATAAATCAATTTCTATGACACACTGGTCCGGTCCAATCCAGTTCTTATAGGTTTACACAATTTCAACCGGTTTAACCAAACTTTAACTAGTTCAATAATATGAACGGTTTGACCTGTTTATCGGACCGAACATGGATGCGGTTTTCAATTCAACCGAATCGGTCCAATCTCAGTATTAAAATACTCTGTAGGTGAAAAGTGAAAACCGTTTGGATATTTTACGTTAATGTGGAGGGAAGAATCCAATTGGATTAAGTGGAACAACATTTGATTGACCCTAATTAATGTGTCGAAGATTTTGAATTATTTTTGGGACTTCAATATGAGGAGATAATATAAAGTTTGTGGATTGGGGAAATGAAAATAAGGGTATAATAGGAACAATTTCATCAAGCCAAAACAGCATTATGCGCAGGGACCAAACTGTTTGAAAAGTAGTTTGGGGAATGGTTAACATTGGCTTTGAAAATAAAAATTTAATAATTTTTTTTGGAGTAAAATCGTACTTTTAAAATTTAATACATTAAAAGATAAATTATATGATAAACAGAAATATTTATATTATAGATTGTATCTCTATTATATGTTAATTTTTTTAAAATAAATGTTTGAATATTGTCATAATACTTACATATATTAAAATTACAAAAATAAACTTTAATGTGTATGTTATCGTTATTTTAGTCTTTAGTTAATTAATATAATTTTTTTTTTGTTAATTACTTTTATTTATAAAATAATTAACAAAAGATACATTTGGTAATGCGATTGTAATTTTGATAATACAAATACTATAATATTAAGTGCGATAACAATTGAATGAGATATATTGTACCTCTACTCTTCAAAAATTATGTACCCGTCCAAGATTATACGACAAATATTAAGGAACAGAAGAGTAGGAGTATAAGTATAACTTGTGCATACAGTTCAATTAAATGTCATAAAAGAATTCGATAACATATAAATTGATTTTGATTCAATAGTTTTTCTATAGAAATTTAACTCAACAATTAAAATTCTTTTATAGTTTTAAAATCTTCAAATAGAATTTCATATCTAGAACATAACATAATTATGACGTTTTAGATCAATTTTAAGATATTTTGCAATTTTAAATTCTTATCATAAAATGATCGAAGTCTTTAAACACTAAATAAAACAGAAATTTTTTCCATATGTTATATATTGATAAATCTTTTATTTAATAAATCATTTTATTGATTTTTTTTGGGTGACATTTGAGTTTGATTAATTTATTGTATACATACAAAATAATAAATCGTCAAAATCCCTTTATAAGTCTCAAGGTTTTGTTATATACAATCAGAGATATTTTTATTCATAGTATTTTTTTTTTGCAACAAATATTGAGATAAATCTTCTAGTCTTGTTAATAAGATAAATTTTCGTTTTTCCATTTTTTTTTTACATTTTTATATCTGAGTTGGGATTTTTTTCTAGATTTTTTTCATTCAATTTATTTATTTTAATTTTGATATTTATTTTAAATTCTCATCATAGAATGATCTAAGTCTGTTTTTCCATGCAATTACATGAATATAGATTAATCAATGTTTATTAAATTGTTGATATAATTGGACTGTCATAATTCTAGCCAATAATAGACCTAGGTCATGGTATAATCTATTTCAGTTCTACTTCAAGAACCATATCAATTAGGCATATCTGACCAATTTATTAATGCTGTATTTGATCGTTAATAATTTTGAATAACACATGATGGATATTAATGATGTGAGATTCCTCTAATATGACATGTTATTTACTTAATCATGTTCTCATTAAATAATGAACCTACCATTGCCACCTACTAATTTGGTAGAAGACAATCTTCTTTCATGCTCCATTCTTCACAATATAATTCATTCTTGTGGTTTCACTCCCAATAGCCAAGGCATGTAAATTGATTCACTCATATATATGGACCATATTCTTTATATTTGGTCGATTGAACATGTCGTAATCTTGTACCTACATGATTTTATCCTATTGACTATATATAGAATTAAAACATTGATCTTTTTAAAAATTAATTGTTTAAAAAAATTAAAAGAAATAAAATATCGTGTTGGACTAAGACACGCCTTCAATTAACTCCACATAAAGTTTATTTTTTCTTCACAACAAAAAGAAAAAAGAAGATTTGAATTGAATGGAATATCTAATTTTAGTAAGATAGAAGAAAAATAAAGTTTAGAGATGTGACATGTAGTGGCTAAAGCAAGAGACTGTTTCCGGAAGCACTAGCTAGCCAGCTTTCAAGCCGAATTGAAAGTCCATATGATTCTCGACTTGACACTAACCAAAATCATGTCTTCATTTTTTTGTACATAAAAGAATTCAAAATAAAACTCTATTTCGCCTTGTAGTTTAGTTTTTCAAATCTATTCTTATTTCTTACTAGTACAAGATTTACAATGACCGGCCAATACTAACCTTAACCTAAACATAAATATGAGAATGACATAGATATAAGTGGAACTTTTTTTATTTTAAAAAATTGATATTCATTCAAATTAATTAAATATATATCGATATAATATAAATTTAAATTTGTTAAAATTAAAAACGATAAATATGTCTATAATTATAAAAAGTTAATAATAGTTTTGATTCATTATAATTTTCAATCAATTATTTAATGTCGTCAAGTTACAAATCTAAAACGTAGGTATTTCGAACATTATGTTGTCGTTTTGGGCTATGTTATTGTTAGAGTCGGTCCAAGCGTTCTAGATGTTGGGGACACACTATTTTCTTCTTCAATTAAAACATGGAAAATTTTACATGAGTTCTCGATGTTGTGGTAGAACCCTTGAAATGTTTTTTTTTTTTTTTAAATTATAAAGAAAATAGATTTAAAAATACCATTAATTCTACTAAAGAAAATGTATATAGTTATTAAATAAAATATTAATAATTTATTTATTAAATTTTGAAAAAACCTGTCTAATAATTTCATTTAATTTTTATTATTATTCAATTTTTATTATCATTTATTTATTTTGAAATTTATAATATAACATATGTAATTCATAATATAATTTTAAATATAATAATTTTTAATTATAAGTATAATAATTATTTATTATCATAATAACAATAATAAAAATATAACATTTATTTATAATTTATTAATGTATTTTTTTAATTAATTATTAGTATTTTTATTTTTTAAATAATTAAATTAATAACTTAATTTAATTATAATAATTTTTAATTATTATTATAATAATAATTAAATTAAAAACTTTATTTAAAAATTTATTAATATATTTTATTTTTTAAATAATTAAATTAATTATAATAACCAATTTTTCAAAACAAAAAAAAAAAAAAAACAAGAAAAGTGGCAGAGCCATGTAGGAGGTCGCTTCCCCAGGGAGAGACTTCCTGTTGAATTTGAAAAGTGTGACATTTTGAAATTTTTTTTTCAAAGAGTGGCATTTTAGAAAAAGAAAATAAAAAAGGGGATATTTATATCAAAAATTCTAGATAGACCTCTTAAAGAACGAGTAACAATGAAATTTGTTATTAAGTAATCATTTTTATAATATGTATGTTCCTTGAATAGTGGTGGTGGAATATTTTAGAACTTAGGTATATGTTTTTCTTTTTCTATCTTTCTATATTTAGTTTTATTATGACTCAAATGTTATCGTATGCAATTTTGATTAATTTTGTGTTATTGTAATATTTTTTCTAACTCACGATATGGTATATTATTTTCTCTTTTTGAATTTGATTTGTTTATTGAAATTTTTGTAGGAGGTACTAGACGTTGATTGTCATTGATGTCACATTAGAGATAATTTATTTAGATTTAGTACGTGGTGATTATACAACTCACTTTAAATTTAGGTTTATGTTACATACATAAGTATATCCTTCTATTAAAACCTATATAAATATAGGTGGTTGTTTTTTTTAAAAATATATTTATTTATATATATTTGTTAGAGCTATAAAAATATTAAACGTTCAAAGGAAAACTCAAGTTTCGAAGAATAAATCGAACATTAAGTGGAGACCAATACATGTTATATATAACTATCTAATACATTTGGTGTATAATTATAAATATTGCTACAAATTATTAATGATACTTTTACAAGTAAAAATTACGAAATTGGTTGAGAAAATAGTATAAAAGAAGGAATTTTCTTCTAAGAGAATTCTAGTTGTTCCTAAACAAAGTTATTTCCTCCCATAAGGATGGAAATACCATAACGATGAAAATAATAGGGACGAGGAGGTCTTGGTTAACGTGTCCAGAATTTTCATTGTATTAGCTTCTTAGACTAAGAATGGAGAAATTCAAATTACTAGTTCGATTCTTAAGCAATATAGACATTGTGATATGCTTCTTCAAGGTGCAAAAACACGAGAAAATGGGATTGAATTGTATTTTTCCTTATAAAAAAACTTCTTCTAAAATTTTGATTCGGTGCACATAAGCAAATAGAACGCAATAAAAGCAACAATAAAACAAAGTCATAACATATGACAAATAACATATAGATTTATATTGGTTCACTACTAAAATGGTAGCTACATCTAGTCTTTTCACAAATAAAGATTTATCCACCAATTCAAAACATGAATTACAACACCTAATCCTACAAATCAATATTTCCAACCTCCAACCTAAAACCTACATGTCGTTGGGGGCAAAATAACACCTTGATCCAACAATTCAAGTATTCTCAACTTCCAACTTGAAACCTACAAGTCATTGAGGAGCTTAGCCACTACCAGACTGAGTTACAAAGAGGTGAAACTTGTTTTGGTGTTGCTTTTTCTAAGCAAATTGATTACAATGAATTTCAACTTTAAAACAGAGCACTAAGTATTACAAATTGAAAGAGTGTTTTTGATGTGATACTAAAATCTTGAAATTGAGTACCTAGACAAATTTGAGTTCGTAAGGTTTTCTGAGTTGTTGTGTTGTATCTTATTCTTCAAAATTGATCCCCTATGTATAACATGCATTAGGATTTCATATGGTCCCAATTAAAGTATGAGTCGTATTTGTTTGCAGCTTGGTCAATAAAGATTTTGACCAAGAATAAACTTGATTGATACAATTTGGGAATATGACCGTTTCAGAATTATTTACATCCAAATCTGGTTTAGCCAAATCTTCTAGAATGTTTATATGCGTATAATGTTCAAATAAGCGTTGAAACTAATTTTTCCTGAAACAAATTATAGAACTTCCAATTGTTCTTGGACCTTCTGAAATATGATACAACTAAATCTTCATCAAAGCATTGACTTTCCATCAACTTCATTGACTTTTCATCATCATAACATGACATAATCATCAGAGTAAGATATTGTGTTGCTTGGTCAAAGGAAGCAGCAAAATTGCTTGACTTTGAATTAGTGGAAGAGGCGATGTCACCATGTTGCATGACCAAAGGGAGTGCAACTTTGGAGATTGATCCCAATTAGAGGCAACATCTTGGAGCCAGACTTCAGAAGCAAGCGGAACAAAAGCTTCAAAGGAATATTTGAATAAAAGCTTTAGAGGCATGCTTCAGACTTCAGAAGCATGCTAAATAGATCTTCAAAGGCCTATTAAACAGAAACACACTTCAGTTTTCAGAGGGATACGCATAGAAGCTTAAGAGGCACATTAGACAAAAGTTTCATAGGCAAATGCACATATACAACAAATCATGCGTTGACTTCCTTTGACATCGCTTCCTCTGGTATCGTTGTTTCCTTTGATGTCTTCTTTTCCTCTAACATCTATGTTTCCTCTAATATCTTCACTTGATATCTTCCTCTAATATCTTCATTTCTTTTGTTTTCTAATCTATTTCCTACATACTTAATGAAATTATTATTATAATAAATTATTCTCACAAAATACCTTTGGTATCATCAAAACAAGATGAGGAACTGTTCTTGGGACCAACTTGGTTCCAACACCCGTCCGAAACATTTCTAACTCAATCCTACTGACTCAGTTGTGATCACGACTCTCTCTTGAAGACTAAAGATTGGGTAGGTTTGGCCAGAATGAGTTGAAAAGTTCTTGTTGATACCAAATTTTGTTCCACGATGTTCTAACAAATTTTCAATGTTTCTCAAATGATGATAGTTGATAGGATGTTTTAAAAAAAAAACTCATATGGCCAAATAATTTTAAGGAAGATATGACTTATCACTCGTTAAGAGAGACAAGAAGATTAAATGGGAGGGTTCATGCTTAAGGCTTATGTATATGATAAGAACACATTTTTATAAGAAAATAGAAAGAGAGATAAGAAGGAAACTCACAAGATACAGATATGTAACATGAAACGATTGATATCAACAAAGTTGTTGACATTAGAGTATTTTTTATTTCACAGCTATATTTTGATTTATAGTTCCACGTGATATATGTAAAACGATTTTATGTAGGATACTATACATGCTAAAATATGTTTAGAATGTTCTAAAAAAAACTTAAATTATTTCATACAAACATAAAAAAATTAGATGTAGTTGATTAGACACAAATGATTCTATGTTCTAATAGAAATAAACACATACTAAACAGAAAAATAAACGAAAAATACATAACAACACATGTATCAGAAGTAAATGGAAAACATATTCAAAGCTCATATTTGAAATTAAGATATGTCTTTTTTTTTAAGATGAATTTAAGTTTCATCTTACAAAAGTTGAATTATCTTCAATAAGCGGTTTTGTAAAATTGCAAAATATTTTGAAGGTTTATTTGGTAAACTGTTTAAAACATGTTCCTTTTTTTATTCCAATTTCTTTTAAAGTGACATTTAATTTTACAATATGTTTATTATTATTGAGCATAGATCAAAATCAAATTACACGTGCTGAAAGTAAACAACAAAAAGAGAAAATAATAACCAATAATTTCGTTAAGACATAATAGATGGAAAATTAACATATTCAATTCATAATAATATTACAATTGATCATCCATATTTGGAGATTACTCTAATTCTTTATCACATTGCATTTGATATTGTGGTCCAATAGCATCATAAACCATGCTCTCAAATCTATTAAAATGATTGTTATGTCGCTCGTATGCAAATTTTTTCTTTTAATTTCTACATGCAACTCTGGATCATTTTCTCCATGAGATGTCCAATACCAATAGTCAAGTTTAAACCCCTTCCTTAAAATATGAACGTTAGCCACTTCAAAGTCTAAAAAATTAAAGTTTTTGCAAACATAACAAGGACATCTAATTTCTCTATTTGATATGTCTTGGTTGTTGGATTGCAAATGACACAAATTCATTTAACCTTTTTAGAAATGCATCAGTATACCCCTTTCAACTAGGATTTAGTCTATTATACATCCAACTATGACGTTGACGAATATCCATTTTATGTAATATCATTAAACAAAGGTTATACATTATAATTAATAATTTTTAAAATGAAACATCTACCAAGAAAAAAAATAAAATAAACCATTTGAGTAATTAACCATCATACTTCCTAAGCACATGTATACACTTGTATTTTCATAGATAGTATGCAATTTATCATGCGGTTCTAGAATTACAAAATGATTCGTTGCAGAACACCTATACAAAATAAAGTTTGATTTGAGATAATTAATGAATCGTTGTCGAATACTTATACAGAATGAAGCATAATAAAAATCTTTCCAAAAATCGAATACTCAATTTTATATCTTGTATAGGAAAAGTGCTCAACCTCCTTGCTATTCAAGAATTACAGAATGCCTATATAAAATGAAACATAATAAATAAAAAAATAGAAAATTAGAATAATAAACACTAATTTTGTTTTTGGCTTTCAATAAGTTCAAAGGGCCTTTTTCTAATAACTCAGTGAAACTATTGTCAAATGAACGTAAATTTTTAAAGAACTTACCGCTAGACTAGAAAAGATAATGAAACTGTGACTGAATTGGGACAAGCTCCTTACGCGATGGATCATGAATAAAAGAAAACTAAGAGAGCTAACCTCAGTACCTAGTTACCTCGATACTCCAATTTCCTCAACTCCATTTAAACATTAACATAGTTCTTTATTGTGTTTATGCTATTAGTTGCTCACAATTTGACTTTTATTATTGCAACAAACTTTTAGTGATCGACTTTCATCGTAATCTAACACTCAATTAATCATAGCTTAGACTTACTCTCCTGCACAACATGTAAGGTGACCATTCTTCCTTCCATGGTGATATTATACCATCATGTTTTGCACATCAAATTAATTTGTTAAGCCATGATACTTAAATGACAAGTTTAATTTAAGGTAGTCATGTTATTTTCAGTCATGTCAGTTCATTTAATACACCATTAACTTATTTGATTAATAAATTATTGGCTTTTATAACTATTTTGAACTTGTTAATTTTTGCACATCATATTGCTAGGAGGGGAAATGTCAATTTGTTTGTAAAATATTGGTTGTTGATAGTATCATAGAATTCATGATCTGGACAAATGCGTGAAAAATACTAGGAGTTGTTAGAGTCATGATACAAATAAATCGCATTGACACATTTAACTATTTTTTTGAATTTGTGTATTTTTCTTATAAAAGTGCACTCTAAATAACATAACATGGCATGTTATCTATTCTATCATAGGACTAAATAGCAATGTTTGATTCATGTAAATTGTAAGCTACTAATACCATAAACACAATAAACATTTTAACATAAATCACTTCAATTTAAATCAATTTTAACTAAATCCATATCACAAAATCAAGTTCATCGAACTACATTTATCAAATACTCAACCAACCACACAAAGCCAACCAACCCCCTCATCAATATAAATTAATTCCTTCAAACTATTATTTTTTGATAAGGAAAGAAAATAATAGAGTTTCAACAAACCTTTAGATGAAAATGTCAAAACTTGAAAAGTGTTGGATAGTCATAGTTTAAAACTCTAAAAAAAAATTCAATAAAAAGATAATTTGGTTACTGCTTAGTTACCTTGACACACCAATTTCCTCAAGAAACATATATGAGACACTGCAATATTAAATATAAATTTGCCTCTGATTTTAATAACAGAGATTGACAAACAAACTAGTTTAAATTCTTTTTGTAAAAACGAAATAGAAATACCTAAAATTTAAGAATCCTCACTAAAGTAATTACTTGTATGGTAACAAAGTCTGTTATACCAAACATGTGTTGAGTAAGCTAAGTTGTTATTAAAGCTATTATGTATGTAGTTCAAGTGCTAAACAGTTTCTAAATTTTCGGAGTATAAATGTATCCCCTGTATTGTAAAAATAGTTGATTTATTTAGTCTTACAATGATATAATTGTCTTGAATTCTCTAAACCTTCTTGGATAGCCGAACAAAAGAAAAGACAGAAATATGTGTTGCAAGAAAAATAGTAAAGACCCAACGTCATTTGTGTTTAGGCTAGACTTAATATCATTCAAATACACATTTATCATAACAATAAGTTTGAAAGTTTTCTTCTTGTTTAATTCAACACATGACCGCATCATCTCAGATATCCAAATGAAGGGGAATAAACATACCTTAGGAATTGTGTATCTTTGATAAACTTTATTATCCAACATCAATTAGAGAAATAAAATTTGTGGAGTTCTCAAAAACACCTTTGGATTAAACATATTCACATAATTATTGGAATTCATTTTGACTTGGATCAAATGTGATTTTAGTAAAACTCTGTGTTTGGTTATTGTATGATAAAATTCATTTAGCTTCCAAACTCTATTTTGACCATAAGTGATAAAAAAAATTAACTTTTGTATTAAATTATAAATTCAAGAAGAGTAATCATGATCGCATCATCTCAAATGTCCAAATCAAGGAGAATAATCATGTCTTAGGAGTTATGTATCTCTACTAAAATTTATTATCTAACATCAATTAGAGAAATAAAATTTGAGGAGCCCTCAAAAGCACCATTAGATTAAACGGATTCATAGAAGTATCATATTCATTTTGACTTGGGTCAGATGCGATTTTAGTAAAAATCTGTGTTTTGTTATTGTATGAAAAATTAATTTTTCTTCCAAACTCTATTTTGACCATAAGTGATAAAAAAAAAAACTTTTGCATTAGTTATAAATTAACACTAAGTTTTACATTAAATTTTTTTTAAGACAAAAACATTTAAACATAAATGACTTCACTTCAAATCAATTTTAATCAAATTCATAGTACAAAATCAAGTTCATCAAACTACATTTATCAAATGCTCAACCAAGCACACTAAACCAACCAACCTCCTCCTCAATATAAATTAATTCCTTCAAACTATTATTTTTTGGTAATACAAGAAAATAATAGAATTTCAGCAAACTTTTGGATGAAAATATCGAAACTTGAAAAATGCTGGATAGTCCTAGTTTAAAATCCTGCAAAAAAAAAATCAATAAGAAGATAAATTGATTACTGATTTACCTATCAATATGCATTAGAATCCAACAAACTGAGAATAATGCATAAACGGTAAAAAAAAAATATTACGAAACTATAACAATAACATGTATTTGGTAACTAAAAAAATACATGGAAAACCCAATATCTCAAGTCCTGAAATCAACCAACATTAACATTCTCAATTGAATAATTTTTACCCTTTAGTTAAATAAGTTCAAAATGGTTAGGTCACCATAAAAAATACAAATAATGAAGCATAATCAAAAAATTAATAAATAAATTCCTTATCTTTTGGTTCACGATAGCCGACGAGACAACAAACAATGAGGGTTTCACATTGTAGTTGCAGTTTAAGAGAGCCAGTTGGTTTCACGGTTGTGGAATAAATATGAACTAGATGGATTAGCAACATATGATGGTTTTATGATGAAAAGGCGGTGAGAGGGGATTATCAATGGATGATGGTATCATGATGAATGACGGTGAAATGATGGTTAGCAACAAATGAAATCCAAACTAGTTGGTTTTGCGATTATTAATCATGATGAAATGACGATGAAAGGGGATTAGCACGAGATGAATGGTTTTAGGGTTTATGGTGGGTTGAGAAAGAAAGAGGAATTGATTGTTTGTGGTGGTGAGAAAAATTGATCTTGTTGGGAAAGAAAGGTTGAGTTTCTAGGTTGAGAAGGAAATGGTGAGTTTTTGGGTTGAGAAAGAAAACAGGTTTTAGGGTTTCTTTGAGAAAGAAAGCTTATTGTGTGCTGGTAAGAAAACTAAATTATGTAAATAAAAAATAGTTAGCGACAAAAATTTTGGTCGTTAAAATTTAGTTGCTAGTTTAGTCTCTAAATTTTGTTAGCTACCGACTTAGTGACGAAATAATATTTAGTTTCAAGGTTCAAAATTTCAATCTCTATTTCGGTCGCTAGTGTGAAAGATAGATTTTTTTATTAGTGATAGTTAGCGACTAAGTTTTTGGTCGCTAAAATTCAGTTGCTATTTCAGTCTCTAAATTTCGTTAGCGACCAATATAGTGACGAAAAAAATTTAGTTTCTAGGTTCAAAATCATGGTATCTATTTCAGACGCTATTGTGATTGAAAATATTCAGTCTCTAAATCAATCACTATAGGTGAAATTTCTAGTAGTGAGAACATTGGCATGTCATTAATAAACTATTAAAATATATAAAATGAACAATTAACTATAGTTTAATCTATAGTGGATATCCTTCAGTTTTAGAAAGATATACATATGTTAGTTGGATAAATCATGTTGAGAATCATGCTTCCACAAGTAGATGGATCTTCAACCTTGGTAGAGGTCCAATTTATTTGGGTTCAAAGAAACAAACTTGCATTACTTATACCACCATGGCTGAAGAATTTATTGCTCTAGTTGCAAATAGTAAATAGGTTAAATGGCTAAGATATTTGTTGTATGAGATACTAATTTGACCAAAGTCAATGGCACCAACATACATACATTCTGATAATCAATTCACACTATCAAAAGCATATAGCCAAGTATATAATAAAAAAATCTAGACATATTGGTTTAAGACATAGTTATGTTAAGGATTTAATGGAGTGATATCCATATTATTTGTAAAAACTGAAAATAATCTTACAAATCATTTGATGAAAGGTCTGCCAAAAGACATGATGTTGAATACATCAATAAGGATGTGATACAAGTTTATATATAAATAATCACCAATGGTAGAAACAATCAACTCTCACTTGAGTAATATCAAATCTTGAGTTCGATGATGAAAATACACTATTAGAGTGATTGAAGTAAGTACTTGACAATAAATACATCCCAAAAGGTAAAAGTACTAGGACCATAAAAAAAAAATGGTAGAATGAGAATGAATTTGGGTGCATTTTTTATATAGTCCACCTATATGAGAATGAATTTGGCCGCTTCATAGAATTGAAGGGTTTGACTCATAAATTCTCACGAAAAGGATATGAGACATAGGGTCTTATCAAATATGACATTTTTATAATTCAATCAATGGTACCTAGATTTCATGTGTGAGTTATGCACACTTGTTCTAATGAATGATTAGTTCAAAGCTTGTCTATCAATTTATTCGAGAATGAGTGAAAAACATAATTTACTAAGTGATAATTCAAATTATAAGATACCTTTATCTGAAACCATGAGATTTTCGGAATAAGGGATTTAGATATATTTTGAAAATAGTGGGGGATTGTGGAGAAATTTTTTAAAATATATTTGAAATTCTCTAATAGTTATATTAATGTAGAAAAAATAAATAACTTAACATATCACTTGGTCAAGTGGTTGCAATGTTTGAGGTTATATCATTCGATGACCATCGAACCAATGCATCTATTAAGTTACCAAATATTACAATTTTTTATAGAGTTATTTTCTTTCATCAATTGATATGAGTTTCTCTATAAATAAAGATATTTTACCAACAAATAGAAATACATAATTTTCATGTTACATGAATCGAATTTCTGTCAAAAATATTTTTGAGTCATTTCTTCTTTTCTTTAGTGCATGAGAGTAAATGAAGGAACTTAATTATTATGTAAACTACCATTTATCGATAGGCTTGATATAAACGTGCAATTCACTTCAAAGATTCTAAAGTATCTTGAAGGGGATTCGCCGATTAACCCGTTTGTATTCAATATATATAGATTGGTGGGAGTGAATCGAACATAAAATTTAGTGTGATACACACGTTTTGAAATTTATTTTTGCAACATTCATATTAATTTCCTCTTCTTTTTGTTCAAGTTTTGAAGCATTCTCTTAACAAAAATTCAAAATATTTTTCCCAAAGATAACCAGGTGATGAATTCTTTCACCAAACACGACTTGTTGATGGACTTTTCTAATAAATTTTCCGATTCAAAATTTTGGTTTTTTTATTCTGATTTCTTTATTCAAATGACTAATAAGAATAATATTCTCTTTCTTTAGACTTTTTGTTTTTGTTTGTCTTTGTGATTTTTGTTGGAGGTTAGAACCCTTTTTCTCAATAAGGGTTTTTTTTTATTTTCAGAAGGTTTCATACAAATATACATCTCATACTAGAATGTCTAATATGAACAATTTACGAATTAATTTTTGAAATAAATAATTTCATTTTAAGTTCATTAAATTGAATAAAATTAATTTTGGTAGCTAAGAGTTAACTATAATCTCAACAAATAAAGTTACTATTTGAGAATGTTATATAAGAATATTAATATCACTTTAATTAATAATTTTTTTTTAATTTTTCTTAACAAATAATATATACGAACCTACACAGACACACACTTAACAAATAAGATTAGGAAAATACATTGAGCGTCAGAGTGGAGAAGATAAAAAAGCTGCAAAACATTTAAAAAATATAAGTCATCGAAGTTTCATGGAGTGAACTTTGATCGATAACACTTCCCTTTTGCTTTAGTTATGTTTGATGATGTTGCAACACAAAATTGATTCATGTGGTGTTGCATATGGTGCAACGACTATAAGACCATGTAATAAAAACCAAAAACAAATTAATTTTGCAATTTTGATTCTTTGTCGTTACATTGTGTGCAGCGCTGTAAAAATTCCATTATATAAAAATATTGTATTTTTATTTAAAAAATTATTTGTTTTTTTATTTTTATTTTAATAAAATATTTTTTAAATAAAACATTAAAATAATTTTAAAATATTAATAGATAAAATATTGGTTAATAAAAACGTAATTTTAAAAATAATTTTAAAGTGATATTAATAGATAAAATAAAAAAAAATAAAAAATAAAAACAAAAAATATTTTCCATAATGTAAATAGATTCACTTTGGTTGTAATTCCCTTTTTGCATAAAAGAAAAAGAATTGAAAATATCAATTTTTTGTTTATTATTGAAAATATAATATTACAGCAAAAAATTATAATCCTTAAATAAACTTTTTGAAAAAATAAATAAATCTTTAAACTAAATTTTATGTTTTTGTTTTTAAAATAAATTTACTGTAATAATAATTAAGATTTTCACAAATACAGTGTTTTGATTATGGAGATAAGGAAGCATATAGAACTAACAAGATGTGTGATTTGACCGATTTAAATATGCAATAGAACTAACATTTCATTAAAATAAATTCTTATATTCAATTTTTAATACAGTTTTATTTTGGTCTTTAAAAAATTGTATGACTTAACTCAACCTTTTTTCTAAAAAAAAAAGAAAAAAAAAAGCTAAGCAATATTCATTAAAGTTACAAGTTCACAAAACAGCGATCTTTCTATCAATGACTATTTTAACTATTTTAAGT
>JBBPBS010000271.1:211584-235957 GCA_037974835.1 Cicer judaicum
AAAAAAAAGCTAAGCAATATTCATTAAAGTTACAAGTTCACAAAGCAGCGATCTTTCTATCAATGAATATTTTAAGTATTTAATTTATTTAATAAAGAATAAATATTATTCTATATAAACACAAACATTTTCACATCCCTTTAGAGAGAAATTACTTTCATTTGATTTTCTTTTATAGAATAAAATTATGTCTTATTTGATTTTTTGAAAGTAATAAAAATATTAATTGTAGTTTCAAATTCACCTTCTTGACAACTTATTTTATAAGGACAAAAGAGTTATTTAAAAACAAAATTTAAATTAAGGGAAGGATAATTAAAGAATAATACATTAATATAATAGTAGTTAATGTTTCTTTATATTTTATAATTAAAAAAAAATATTTTTATATTTTAGACCATCAAACACAAAATTTTTATTAGTTACATTTGAGACCATATAGACCATTAAGATGTCGCATAAAGTTTAGTTCATAAGTAGCTGAATTTGATACTTGATATATTATGGTGCAAGCTCAAACTTGATACTCTCTTATTTTTTATTTTTTTATTTTTTTTTTCTCATCATTTAGTGTGTGTAGTTTCCTAGATAGATATATAGACTATTTAAAATAATAATAAAAGATGATAATTTGTATGGTACTCTATAGAAAAAAGAATATATTTATAGTAACAAAATTTTAATTAATAGTTGAGTTCGTTTTTCATTAATTTATCTAATGTTAACATTTATATATTGTGTACTAAAAAATTAACTAAATCATCAGTACAAATACATTTGTCTATATAATTTAATCTTTAAAATATAAAATATCAAAAGAGGTTTGAAATATAAAATTAAAAAGTTTGATGATGTTAAATATATTGCTTCGTTAAATTGATTAATTAAAATCACGTCTTGTAATTCAATTATTGATGTAATTACTTTATAATATCATAATATATCGACTTTTATATATGAATATATATATATATATTTTAAAAATAAATTTCTTAATTGTTATAGTTTAAAAGTTATTTTTTTAAATGTTTTAATTTTTTTTAGTAAGAGGTCGTTCTTTGGAGAAACGACCACCTAAAGATTAATTTTTTTAAACTCAATAGAAAATCGTTTCTCGGAGAAGCGATTTCTAATTGAGTAACTTTTTTTTTAAAATTCAATAGAATGTCATTTTTCTGGAGACTTGGGGAGACGTTACTAAGTTAGAAGTCGCTTTCTCAAGAAATGATCTATTGAATTTCAAAAAATTAGTATTCGGTCGCTTCTTCAAAGAACGACGTCCTATTAAAAAAAAGTATGACATTTAAGGAAATAATTTTTAAAGTAAGATATTTAAAGAAAATTTTTAAAATAAGATATTTAAGTTAATAATTTTTAAAATAGGATAATTAAAGAATTTTTTTTTATAAAAAAGATATATATATATATATATATATATATATATATATATATATATAAATCTCTAATATATCACTTTACAAATGTAGTAGAAAATATAAATTCCATTAAAAAAAGAATATTAAGATACAATTTATGAGAAACAAAATTAAGTGTGATATATTTTAATTGAAGTTTTGTTGTTAAGTAGAGAAGCCCCCACCAGTAGAGAAGAAACAGAAACAGAAACTCAGCTGAAATAGTGAGCAAAAAGACCCTCCTCCTTCTCTTCATTATTTAAGAGTCAAGAGTCTTCTCCACCTGACTCTTATCCTAAAAACGCACAATAAGTACCCTCCACTCAAACCTACCTCTACTATATATAACTACCCACCTCTATTATTCATCTTCCCAAAACTCAACACAATTCCTCAAATAACAAACTATACAATACATTAAATATCGCTCTCTCTCTCTCTCTCTCTCTCTCCTAATAAAACAAACATTATTATCTTTATAATTATTATCAACACACTCAACGATATGACTCGCACACTCCGAAACTTGCTATCCACACCCGACTCCGCCGCACCACCGCCGGAGTCCGCCGCATCCTTAGAATCCGACTTTGTCGTCATCCTTGCAGCTCTCCTATGCGCTCTCATATCCGTCGTGGGTCTCACCGCTATCGCCAGATGTGCCTGGCTCCGCCGTGGACCAGTTGCCGGAAACTCGCCGGCGGCTAGCTCCGCCAACAAAGGTCTAAAGAAAAAGGTTCTCAACTCGCTTCCTAAATTTACCTACCTCGACGGTAGTCCTGGAAAGTGGGTTGTCTCGTCGGAGTGCGCCATTTGCCTATCGGAATTTACCGCCGGCGAAGAGGTTCGTGTGTTACCTCAGTGCGGTCATGGATTCCACGTGGCATGTGTAGACACGTGGCTTGGGTCCCACTCTTCTTGCCCCTCTTGCCGTGCTCCCTTTGCCATCGCCAGGTGTCAGAAATGCGGCCTCTACCAACCGAATTCTGCCGGTGCCGTCGCCGGTGAGACGGAGCCAAAGTCCGTCGGCGGCGACAATGCCGAAGTTGCTAATAATTCTAATTGTGTCGGTAATAGTGTTGAAAGTCATAGCCACACTGTTTATAATGGCTTCTTGCCTTAAAAGTATTTGTACATGTGCATGTAAATTATAAATATCATTTTATTTAGATCTATCTTTTCTGTTTTTCATTTCAAGTTTATCTCATAAGGATTAAATTTTTGGGCAATTTTCACCTAAAGAGATGTAGAAAGCACACATACTTACAGAAAATTAATTAATTAAATATAATTAATGTTGGGTGTTGTGGTCATATTGAACTTCTCCATATGTCAAAAGTTAAAACACTTCTTCAAAATCCTCTCAAATTTGTTTTTAAATTTTTTTACCATGTTATAAATTTTCACCTTTAACCATTTTTTTTCCTCATGTCTTTTTAATTTCAAAGTCCAATATCCTCTTGCGCATCTATTATGAGTGGTATCAAAAGTGTTTCATTTCTTGAGTGGAGAATGTTGTTCTTGTGTGTAAATTAGGTATTTTTTCTGTTTTTTTAAAATATATTTTTAGGTTTACAAATAATTATTGTTCTTCTAAAGTTTCTAACATAGTTGAAATATTAAATAAACATAGTGTTTCATTATTTTAAAAAATATACTAAAAAATAACACTCACTTAAGTAAGATAATTCAAGATCATCTATTTTATTTTAATACATGAATGAAATGATATATATCTTATATAATTTAGGGACATGTCTCATTTTGTGATAATTTTGTCAACTATAGCCTTCTGAGATTTTAGTGATTAATTTTTGGCAATTACACGTTAGATATTCTTTAATAAAAATATTATAGTTATATAATAGAAGTAATTGTGAGAAAGTTATTTTAAAAATCGATTCATCATTTCAAATAAATTTAAAATAAAATTTAATATTTTCAATCAACTTTAAATCTTTTATGAGCCATCATGTGTTGAAACTCTCACCTTTGTTGAGAGGAGTGAAAATTTTGATATTTTGAAAAATTGTCTCCAAAATATCTTCTCATCCTAGTTGAGAAGATTAGAAAGCTAAATAATATCACGCTTGGAAATTTGCTTTTGAAAAGTAAAATAAAAATATATCATTTCTGTATATTATAAGTATAATTTTTTAATATAAATTATTAATAAAAAATTACTAATAATTGAACAACGTTGATTGATAATACAATTTTTTTTACACACAGTATATAAATTAAATTAAAAAAAAAAAATTGCACTTGGAAAAATAACTTAGAATGAGAAGATATTTTGGAGACAAGCTTTTTTTTCCTTAAAAAAGCTAAATAATATTGCTTTTACCTTGAAACTGTCCTTTTTTAACCAATCTATATATATATTTGTTATAGTAAAGAGATATTTTCAACAACAAAATTTAACAAGAAAAAAAGAAGATATTTTCTCAAATATCGAAAAAAGATAAGCGATGTTACATAGTGGTAGACATAAAAGCAATCAACGTCTAATTAAATTAATGATGAATCTAGTTGGATAATAATAGGACAAACAATTGATGGAAACCATGGAATGCATGTTAGCACAATTTGCATTTATACATATAGCTGCAAGCATCGCAGTTGTTTTCAAATATCTTGTGTGCCTCTTTACTCATTTTTGTTCTTTTTGTTTTATGCTCTTTTTGTTGGCTATCAATCAACCATTGAGGAAATTTGTAGCACATGGATCCCAATAATGCACATTGAATGAAGTGTAGGAAAAAAAGAAGTGTTTTTAACATTTTTTAACAAGAATCCCAACAAGTACTCATATTTGTACTAAATCAGTCATTGAATGAGAATAACATTAATCATTCAAGTCAAATGGAATCACATGAAAGAATAAGGTGCATTTCTTAGTGCTAAGTGTTATAACCACTACTATTAGTTTTATCAAGCAACCTTCTACAACAAGCTTAATTTCCACTCCTTGTGAATCATTTCTTTACATCTTCATTAGCAAAAGTAAATACCCAAATGAAGGAGCCAAAACAAAAATAAAATAAAGGTTAAAGGTAAGATAAGACAAATGAGGGACGTAAAGGTTGTTCAAATGTTTATTACATAGTGTCTCAATTATAATAATAATAAAGGTAAATATGCTATTTAATTATATGGTCTCCTTTTGCATCTATCCTAATTCCCATTTACTTTAGATCTTTCTCAATGGGAGGACTATAAGAGTTCCCAAACCGTTGATGCTTATATTAAAACAAAAAAAGTGATTATTGATGGCATCTTCTACTCTTAGCCTTTGTTTTAGCTATTAGGATAATGTTGTGTGGTCCCACCCCACCATTTATCTTACTAGGTTATCTTTTATTCCCCTCTCATGCCAACTTTTTAGTGTTAACACAACTCACCAACAAAGTTGAAAGTTGAGACTCGAAAAAGCAATAACCAATATTTTCCTAAGATCCTTTTGATATATTATTAGAAAGCACCATCATTACCAAAGATGATATCTATTTCTCCCACCTTCATTTCTCACTTCCAAATCCTAGTCCTACACAGAGGGTCGATCTAAAAATAAAGTTATCAAAATTCAACTTTATCCGTATCAATGAAAATTTATCTTCAATTAACATTTATAAAAAAAACCAACATTAAATTTTTTATTAAACTTCGTTGATAATTAAAAATTATTGAACGGATAAATCTTAAAACTATTGAGTGTTGTCACTTTAATATTTGATTCAATCAAAAACTTAAAAATAATACTCGAATCATAAAAAATAATCATTGAAAGATACAACTTATTATCATAAGAGTATTTTACAACTTAATATAAATTTTTTTGACTAAATCAATTATCAAGATGACAGTACCTTATATTTTTAGAAACTAAAATAATAGCTTATGTATTATTAGACTGGACCTCGTCCCATGCATTGTTTATTTCCACTTTTCAACCAACTTGGTTGGTTTTTACTTTTCAACCAACTTGAATTGGGGACTTCATCAATAAATTGCATCTTTGCCTACTTTTTCCCAACTTATCCCGTGCCTTTTTCAACTCCCTGACTAATCAAAAAATGACATTTCCGCAGGCAACTTGTTCACTCGAATGCTACTACCTACCGTTTTCTTGTGTGATTCCGTGACCGTGAGGAAATGGAGAATCAAATTTTAAACTGTCTTTCTACGGTCCAAATCTTTTATAAGTATACCAAAATTGACTATTACATTATTGATATCAATACTTTTATTACACTTTCACACTCTTTCCATGATTTGGCGAAATTCACATGCATTCCACTAAAATAGTGGATCTCTATGTCTATTTTATAAGATATATTTCTTAAGTTAAGAAACTAATTTAAATTTTACTCATAGTTGAGTAAACTAATTAATAAACAAATCAACTATTGATATTATAAGAATATACATAACTACTTATAATGATTATAATATCAACTATTGCATATATTCATTTACTAACAATTCACTTAAGAGAATTTAAATTCTCAAGAGCAACATGAAAGAAAGGTAATCGTAACTTCTCTTCTATCACAACACTATATTTGGGGTTTCATAGTTATCTAAAAAGGCAAAACTCAGGGTCAAATATACTTCGATCTCTTTATTCTGTAATAGTAACAATAATGGGACGGCAATAAATAAAGATACCTAAACCATGTTAGTTATCCTTATTCCTTTCGAAAAAACTAATAATTACCCGGCGTTTGTCATTTTGTCCACCTAGTTAAAACACTTTGGACTTTTAGTGCACTTTTCCATCAATTTCAATAAACAAATTCCCAAGTCATCATAGCCTTTCAAATTTTTACACACCAATACCACCAAACTAAGTACTATGAATCTGCCTAAATATGTTAGATACTTAACAAACTGTTATGCTAAAAAAATAGGGCTATTGAATAGTGTATGACATAACAGGAGTAAATGAACATGGATCATGTTTCAGCAGCAACCAAGGGTGGCAGAGAGTCCAAGCATGAAGTAACTCATCATCCTTGGGCAACAGAGGTTGCTGATTTCCTCAACATGACGACTCTTGTAAACGTATTGAAAAATCATTCATTGATGTATTCTTATAATTATAACTGAATTTCAAAGAATTAATATTATCAACTAAAGTTCACCATCACTATCTCCTCCAAATAAGGAAGCCATTTTCATAGCCAGCTTTGCGGCCATTTCCCTTCTTTGAAAATCAGGCATCAATCTTAAGCCCGAACGCATATTCCCAATCTCAGACATCAACTGTTCCAAATCCTCTAAGTCAAGAATTTTACTCTCGTCTAACTTCTCATCTCCTTCAGAATCTATTATACTGTGCACCACAGCTGTGTCACCCTCATCCTGAAATGCAGTGCTTGAGGTTGTAGGCTGAAGCTCTTCATCAGACTTACTTCCTTTTTCATGTTCACAAACTGCATTGGGCTTGTTTTGAGGCACTGATGTCCCTGCATCTAAGGAAGTTGCAGAAATCCATCCTAGTTCAGTTTCGTCCCAGACATCAGCTGAACCATCTGATAAAACTTCATACTCTTGTTCATAATCAGATTCTTCAGAAGATATCTCTGAAGAGAATAAAAAAGATAACCAAAAAATTAGTGCACATTTATTTTAAATTGCATGAAGTGGCTAGCAGAATGCTGCAAAGATTAAAAAAAGACCTTCGTTCTCAGGAAATGATGGTTGGCTTATCGTTTCACCAGATTTTAGTACCATCCCAGGCCACATATGGGCGGAAAGTGCACCATAGAGGCGTTCAACTCCTTGTAAATCACCGTCTACAGATAAACCTGTAAACAACATTTCTTTATTTTGACATAAGTGAATTACATGTAATGAAATTGCATCATTTGAAACTAATTTTCTGACATTCATCATTCAACCATAATGTCATAAATTAGCAGAAAAATGTCTGATTTTGATGGTGTTCCTACAATTATATTTCACTGTCATCTAAATCCCATCCTATCTCATTAATAATGTACTATAAATTTATAATTATAACTCATCTATATGTAAAAATGAGTATTTGTCAAAGAAAAACAAAACTTAGTTATATTCAATACGTTATAGACCAGCTATGAGATGTGAAGTTTACATTTATCAAAATCGGCATTGGAAGCACAAGCCTCAATGAACTCAATATTGTGCTCAGCACACCACTCCATGCAGGACTTTCTGATATCCCACGAAGGTTCATCACTCCCCAATAAACTAGTTCCTTCATATTCAGATATTCCATACTCGGGCAATTCAGAGTAGAGATCCACAGCAGAGTCTTCAAGTTTCAGCAACCGTCTTCTATATTCAGCATGAACTGGATGGTCTAGAACCAGGTCGACTTTGTTTCCAATACATATCAATATCTCAAAGTTTTGGATATCAGTGTGTGATACCCAGCCTTGAAGTGCAGTTAGGGAAGATAACTGCACATAATAATGAGTTAAAACAAATATACATTACATGCACATTTAACTGCATTATGCATACTCAACGTGCTTGTAAAACAAAAAAGCAATTGAATAACAATCTATATAGCATCAACACTTCAAATTGAAGACGTGTTTGACATTGGTTAGTGTCTGACACGACACTAATACATGTGTTAACATACAATCACTTTTATTTTTCTAGCCAAAATTCGAACTCGAATTCTCCCAAAAGATTTGTCTTTAACTGAATCTTATTAACCACTTGAGTTCAATCACTTGGACAGTTATCAGTGTATGTATCCGTGTTTCAATACAATTCTTGCGTTCTTCGGTACAAGAGTATCAGAGCAATAACAGTGAACATAAAACATTTATTGATGATTAAATTTTAAATTAAATAATCAACAACAGAAAGAAATGGAACAAATTTAAGACGATGAAATTGAAGAAACTAACATCATTCATGTCAAAGACCATAACCAAAGCAGTCATTCGTTGAAACGCGGGAAGGTTTCCAACAGAAAAATCATCATGAAGATGAGCCATCCAAACAGCAACATCAGCAGTATAGTACTTAGTATTAATAGTCCACCTGTTTCGTGATCAAATATACACAATGACAAAATTCAAATAGATACATAAATAAACAATCATTGATATAAAATGATTCACAGAAAATATACCCATGGACATTTACTTCAGAAGCCGAATCAAATGCATCTTCAGAATCAACAGAGAGCAATCCTAGACTCAGTAACAACAAAAACCAAAATAAATAAATAGTCCAAGAACTGAACTACAAAACATTAAATAAAAATCATGCCTTAATCAGAGCCCTTAAAATTAATGATTATATAAAAAGATACCTAATGTAAGAATAAAATATGGTGGATAAATCAGGGATCATTAATAAAAAACATAAAATTAAAAAGGTAAGAGTGAGAGGCGGTTACGGGATAGGAGGGTGCGTTTGCCGACGGTGGAGGATCCGATGATGAAGATTCCAGGTCGAGTTTCTAGAGAAATTGGATCCGGTTGTGATTCGGTAGAATCCATGTGTAAGATTTAGTAGCTAAGTTACTCAGAGTTACGAATTGTGGTTTTCTTCTTCTTTTTCTGATTGTTGAAGATGTTCTTCATTCATCACTGTTTCTTCTTCTTCGAGGTTTCGCTATGGTGCACGTGCCGTGGGTTGTGTTCTCCTATGCTAGCGTGCACAGTAGTAACAGTGTGCTCGCTATTCGTCGCTACTCGCTAGTACTCAGCTAGTGTTGTTGGCCCATATATGAACTTCAGTTTACGCTGGCCTTCTTCCATTTTTGGAGGTACTACTACCTACACCCTCCATTTTTTCTATACATACCCCCTCTTTTTCTATATGAAATAATGTGTATGTGTATTAATATATTTCCATAACATAATTATCAACATTTCTTAATTATGATATTGATAATTAAAATTAATATATCTTTAATACATTTACTTGAAATTATGTTTTATAATGTCATAATTTAAGATCAAATCATCTCGTTCAATTTGATTGAGTTATGTCGTTGAATTTATTGTTTTTGAATTCAATTGGTGACTCAATGACTTTGTAACTTTGTTTAATCGATGTCCGAGACTCCGAGCTGAGTTTTAAAACACTACTTGATGTTAATACATGTTTTGATGGTTAAAGTTTTAATCTTTGATATTTTAGCTGATTTTAAACATGTATTCTAACTAGTAAGAAAATTATTTAAGTTGGAGTCTTACTCTTGAAAAGTATATGTGGTGTGAATATATATGTATGGGTTCTGACGTCGTTTACTTAATACATGTATAATTTATTTATACTATATATGTCATATGTCTTGGAATGTATATATGTCATTTTTGGATTGGTTGATTTGTTTGGGTTATAAGTCGTGTCCTTAGTTGATGAAGATGCGAGGAAACATGATAGTGAGTAATTAGAAACTTCGAGATATTTTCATAATAATATTAATCTTGTTGGGAGAGTTTACATAAGTGTCCAGAGTCATGACCAACTATAATTTATTTTTTAATAGTAAAATGTCAAGAATCTTACTTTAAAAGTTTACTATTGTTTTACTATTATGTTTGCTCTTTGTAAACATGATTACTCTAATTATTATTTTTTTAAGAAAATAGAATCATCGGTTATTATTTAGTTTTAAAGTAAACAAACTATTAAGATAATTTATTTTATAAGAAATAAGTACTTAAGAATGATTTTGTTTTAAAAAAGGAGGAAAAAAAATCCACCTTTTACATTAAAAATTTTATTAGTTAAATCTAAAAAATACGAAATTTTAAATTTTCTCACCATCAATTTTTTTTTTCCTTAATTGAAGAAAATTAAAATTAATTAAAGTTAAACATTATCGAGAGTCCAATCGTGACTACTAACATTTTTTCATCTCTTAAAATATATCTATACTAACTACTAAAATTTGTCTATCTAAAAAGATATAAATATGGTGCTTCTTTTTCTTCTTCAACTTCTTGTTGTGATGATAACTCTTGTGATGCATATATATTCTATAACTATGAATTCATCTTTTACTCCTCAAAATAGCATCTTGATCAATAACTTTAAGGCTTTGAACCAATAGCAAAGAACTCAATAATGACTTCTAAAGGCATTCCCTTAGTTTCAGGTACTTTCAAGTAAACAAAAATCCATGATATAAAGCAACCAACAACAAACAATGCAAACACACCAGTAAGACCAAGGTGTTGAAGCAAGAAAGGAAATGATGAAGTAATGATCAAAGTGCATATCCAATATGTAAGTGAACAAATGGAAATACATATTCCACGAACACTTGTTGGAAATATTTCTGAGCATAAGATGTTTGGAATTACTCCAAATCCCATGCAAAATATGCTTTCATATGTCACAACACATATGGCTGTTATTGATGCATTGAGGATTGAACTTAGGTGAAAGAAGTCTCTGAGTACTAATACCATGAGTGACACTATTAGAATTGGTACTGTGTACAACAGTATTGACCTGCCATCAAAAAAATAAAAATAGAAAAACTAAATTAGTCTTTGAAATTGTATAGGTAGACTATTCTAATCTTTAAAATTTGTAAATAGAAAAAAGAATATCAAAATTTAAAGGTGTTAATCATTTTAATATTTCTATTAACTTTATATGTTAGAATGTACGAAGTAACACATTAATTGTCTTTAGAACTTTGTAAATAAATATTATGATATTATCAAATGATAGAGATTATTTTGTGCTATACAATTTCTTGTGACCGCTTTTACTTTTACCCTAATGACCATTCATCTTCTTTTTTTCTTTAACACTCCTTTGATTTTTGACAAATAAAAAGTACCAATTTGATATTTAAATTTTTTAAAATATTAGTCAAAAGTTAGTAAAGAACTATTATCTCTAAAAATAATTCTAAAAAAATCGGGTACATGTTTGGTTTCACATTGAAATTTACAAAATTATGATAAATTACAGTGATTTTATAAAAACTATAGAGTAAAAAATCCACAAAACCAAACATGCACTAAATAGATTGATATAAAGAAAATATTATAACTAAATTGAAATTTTTTCAGTTTTAAGAGATTTAAATGGATTACTTTTTGATTTATTTTTTGTGTTCATTACATAGCCAATACATGAGGCACAAACAATGGACAATGTATTGCACATAGAATTTAACGAACCTTGTAAAACTGCTACAGATTCATGCATAAAACAGATAAAAGAGTAAAAGAAACTCCAATCTATGTCTCAGTTTAAACATACCTTCTGCCTGATATATCCATCAACCTCATGGAAAGAGCTATACAAGGAAGCATGCAAAATGTTGTTATGATATTTACAAGTAAAGAAGAAGATGCTGAACCAATTCCCAAATTTGATAAAAGTGCCCCAACTCCTGCCTGGTCAAGAATTTCGGGAGCATAGTATATAAATCCATTTATACCAGCAGCCTGTAACATAGATTATATTTTTAGAATCTAAGAAAAATAAGCCAGTGTGAAATTACAAAAAAGGCATGTTTCAAAATAGGCATGTTTCAATTTGGTCTCTAAATGATTGTGACGGTGTCACTATAGTCTCTAAGTGTATTGAAATTACAAAAAAACATCTGTAAGTTTATCTTTTGTTAGTCATTTGATGGATCAAAATGATTAACAAAAGACATATTCGAGGATCAGACTAACTAATGAAAATTACATGTAAAGACCAAAGTAGCTAACAATATACACGTTCAAGGATGTTATCATAATTTGATTAATTTGAACACGAAAGCGACAACGCCTAACATAATCAAGGATCAAAATGACTATTTACTCATTTTTAATGTGAAGGAAATAACACCTGAAAACAATGTTATGCGAGTAAGCAGTTATTTGGGTCCTTTCAAATATCAAGCATTGTTGCTATAGTCTCTAAATATATCAAAGTTATACCTGCTGCAGAACTTGAAGTCCTATTCCAACAACTAATGCTCTTTGTACACCAGGTTCAAACAAACCTTCCCAACCAGAACGTTTTGGAATAACTTCTGGTTTAATCTTCATATCCTTATTTAGACCAAGAACAGAATGGCTAACAAGTGCTGCTGCCTGAAAAGATTCATGATCAGCATGCAAGTCATGACCAGATGCTGAAGCAAATGAACCTTGTTGTGACAATGCACTAGGATCTGCATGCAGATAAACCCTTTGAAGGTGTCCTCCTACTTCCTTTTTCACACCACCCTTAGTTCCTATAATTGATTTATAAACCAATTGCCATCCTCCACCAATGTTTGTGCTCTTTGGTACATCTCCACCAGCATTACCATGAATCAATCCTGTGTTACTTCTAAGGTTGCTGTTGCTCCCCATTGTTAACTTGTCCTTTGATCCAAAACTTTTATCCTTCTCCATATCTGAAAGATTTTTTTGTATAATTAAGATAAATACAAATCATAGTATACAGACCTATCAGAAGATAGATCAAGAATTGTGTATGTGAGATAGGATTGACAGAAAGAGAGTATAAGAGTAAACTACATTTTACCTGTAGATTTTTAGGCAATCGTCTAATGAAGCAACGATTAAATAAATAAATAAAACTAAAGCAATGACCTCTCATTGAACATAACATAAGAGAGATGGTTTTTGTGCAACTAAATTAAGACAATTTTGCTGACAAATTTTAAGCGATTAACGCAATTTAAGTATGTGGTTAATTATGTTCAATAGATGATTAATGAATAAACTATTGTTCGCACCTTATTAACCACCATCATAGCTTCATTAACCACAAAAACTTGAACATGGTTAATCATACTTTTTAGGTATTCAACTACATGTAGATTTGAATACCTGAATATTGTGGTTAATCACGTCCAAATCGTTGTTAATGAAGTTACTTTGATGGTTAATGAATTTTGACGCTTCGTATATCCATTAATTATGTATTAAACATAATTAACCACTTATTTGAACTGCGTTCAATAATTAAAAAATTGTTGCAAAAAGCATCAAATTTTTGTTGTTAAAAAAAACATTGTAACAAAATGGTCCAACCAATTATGGTCCATATTTCAAAAACTAAAATCCAACACATATTGATTAATTTATTAATGCTTAAAAATAAGTGACCATAGTTTATCTATTAATAATAATTATTTGATAATTAATTATCCAAATCTATAATTGATTAATTAAAATGATTAATGTAACCCTAAAACACTACCTTGATGTAGAAGCAATGGAGCATGTAGGTTGTCACTAGTACCAAAGGGACTCTGATCATGATCTCCCATACTGCTCACACTGCACACTTTAGGCATAAATGGACTCCCTCTGCTATGACCATAATCTCCCATACTACTCACACTCCACACTTTTGGAATCATCAAACTTCTTCCTAAACCCTCACTTTCAGAAGGACTATTCTCATGCATGCTACTAAACAGATTCACAATAGGGTCCTTAAGACTAGAACCAGCCTGTGAAACCGCGCTTCCCTGTCGCGACATCGTTGACATGCTTCGAGATATCATGTTACCTTGTCCAGTTACTTGTTGTGCAATCATTGAAACTCCATGGTTTGGTCCATAAAGTTTTATACAATCCTTCCCTGCTTCTTTGTTTGAAATGGGTTCACTTGCTGGTGCAACTATGTACTCTTCTAGTGTTATGGCTTCACCACCAGGATTCATACCCTCAGCTAGTAAAGCCAATTCTCCTATAGATCAAACCAAACTATAATTTAGTATCTATGTTTTCATGTGTTTGAAACTGTACACTGAAACAATTGTGTAGACTATTAGATTTAGAAATTTCTCTCTTAATCTAATAGTCCTCACAACTGAGATGCACCATATGATTCATGTTTGCATATATTCAAGCTAACGACAACATTAATTGTTAAAACTAAGAAAGAAAGAAAGGTTGTTCAACTCACCTGAAACATCTTCAACGCCACGAATTCTTCGCAAAACTCTCTTAGCTTCGGAAATTCTACCTTTACTTACAAGCCAAGGAGGAGATTCAGGGAGGTAAAACGCGGCGAGCAAAAAATAAGCAACAGAAGGAAATGAAACAATACCAAGCATCCCTCTCCAACTCGGCGAATCCATCAACGAGATCGAAAAAACCATAATGTAAGCCATAAACATTCCGAAAGAGCAAGAAAACTGAGGGAGAGTGTTGAGTAATCCTCTTATATCAGGTGGTGCTATCTCAGATATGTAGAGAGGAGTTAGTGTCATGGTTAGTGAAAGTGCAATTCCATTGAATAGTCTTGATAATAGAACTACAGGAACATTAGGAGCCCATGACATAACCAAACCACTGAAGAAAAACATGATGGATGATGTTATTAACATAGGACGTCTTCCAAGGATGTCAGAAACTGTGCCTGAGAATATTGTTACAAATGTTCCTGTCAGGAATGACATGGATACTATTAGTCCTTCAAGTGATGGATTAGTTTCCAACTTGAATTCTTCTTTGATGTAACTCATTCCCCCTGCAACATGTTAATTTCTTTATGAGATTTATTGTTAATGCCATTAGCATCATACACAACACAAGTTTCTTGGTCCTTAAGACTTCAGGTGTTGTCAATATAATTCTTAGATGTATCCAAAATACAAATACATCCCTAATATTTCTTTTGTTAGTAATTTTTATGAACTAAATTGACGGATATATATGATCGTAAAATATGCTCTTAATTCTTAACTCAATTAGTGTCGTAGTTAAGCGAGTTATTTATGCTAATCTTATTATCTTTTGTAAGAAAAAAAAAATTGCAAAAGATTTTAAAGTATGGAAGTAACAATGACAATAAACACAAATAGACAATAAACACAAATAGACAATAAAATATGTAATGATAAAAACACACACAAACCTGCAATGGTTGAACTATCCCATCCCACAAGCAGATTCCCAAGTGTAGCAGCAGCTGCAACCATAACAACCTCTCTCATGATTATTAAGAATGTAGCAAAAGAACCAAACCCAAAACACAATTTGTATTTTTTGTATGTTCTCAAACAAAACACTTAGAACTATTAGTTAGTTCTACAACACTATGTCCCAAACATCATTTAATTCACATTTTAGTTTACTTGTTTTCTATGTGCACAACATACATTAATGTGTCCTAAGTTTATTTATGATGTATTCATGTGTCATATCTATTGTCTAGCAACGAAGTTGTTAATGTGTGATTTTGTTTAGCTAATTTATTGAAAGTCAAAAGAACAATAGCTACTCAAATTTCTTGAAAACGAAATCTTTGCAATTTTTTGTGAGTGAGATGGTGCCACGATTATGCTTTACTATTTTTTAACAAAAAGGTGGTAGAGATTACAGTATAGTAGGAGCAAAACATGGATTGCCATGATCGATTAATTAAACTCGATTTTTTTTTCTTCTAACTTCGTTTATAATTCATTTATAATTATACATGTTTTTTTTTTCATTAAATCTCAAAAACTCGTGGGGTGATTACACGTTCAAATCACAGAGTGTAATATGGACCATTATAAAAGTGGTTCATCATGGTCTAATTTTATAAAGTCATTTAATTGATCAAACTTACATCTATTATTATAATTCATATACACATGATTATTATATTCAAACATTTTCATATAGTTCTTTTTTCTTCTTTGTTCAAAACTTCCACTTTGAGAGAGTCTTTCCGGCCGCAATGTGTTGTGTGGTATCATATTATTGTTGAGAAATGGATTCAAAACTAGTACATAATTTTACAAGTGTGACAAGTTAATAACATTGTCTACGTGGATATACCTTTATGATCGTCTTTTTAGAGTTTATACATGTATATAAATTGTGGAAGATAAAATACAAAAATATTGACCGTGGATAGTTTATTAAGAATTAGTATGAGTGTCATGTTGTTATAATGTTTAGTACTGTTTCTAATGATTAAATATTTTCAATTACACGAATGAAAAAATGATTAATGTTTGGAGAGGATTAGAGATGAGTGCTTTAGAGAGAGTGGAAGAGAGATAAATAAATAGAATTGTTTCACCTAATTAATTTGAGACACTAAAAGTTTCATAAAAAATGACAAACGAATGTTAATTATTATTTTATTTTTTACAGTATTTTTACAATATAGAAAATATTTGAATAATTTATTTAAACTCTTTAAAATCCTACTCTAATAAATTTTTTGAGTTTCCAATATTAGTGAGATTTTATATTAAGAAGAAAAATAGACGGATCAAAGCTCTTCCCTCTCAAAGTTTTCCCTTTCTTCCACTTATTCCTTCCCTTTTTCCAAAACTATATCATTGGACTCTTTATTTTAGTAAATTCGCAACTTTGAGTTCCTTATTTAGTCCGCTCAATCTCCAAAAATATTGACATTTTGTCCGCTCTTAATTAAGCTTTAATGTTGATGATGTGATAATAATTTAAGTGACGTGTATAAAAACTTACATGATGAGGTGGAATTTTAATTTAATTTTAAATTACTTAACATCATTTTAATTATTTCTGAAAAAATGTAAGTATTAGTTTTTAAATTTTATTTTCTTTGCCTTAAAAATTCTGAATAAAAAATATCAAATTTTATTTTTAAATTTTATTTTGTTTAGTATAGCGCCTTAAACCCAAGCAATATTGTTTTGGGTTTGTCTTGATACTCCAAGATTGCCTTCTTGTCTCACACACATTATCCACTTGTAGGTCAAACAATGAAATTTAAAAAAATTGAAATTGTGGCGGCCTATGTCCTCACAAAGGCATACTTTTGTGTCTGCAAAAGCTTTCACAAATGTCTGTCTTTTGTGGCTGCAAAAATTTTTAAAACAAGGAAAAATAATTTAAAAATATTGAAAAATAATAATTTTATTTTGAAGTTTTAGAAATTTTTAAACCAAATAAAAGAATATTAAAAAAAGAAAGTTTTGAAAATTAATAAGATGATATTAAGTAATTTAAAATTTCACGTGACTGTGATTTTTAACATCATCAACATTAAAGTTTAAATTAAAAGAGAGATCATATACACATTTTTTTAAATGAAAGGACAAAATTTGCATTAAAAATTGAAGTACCAAAATTGCATATTTACTACAATACAGGACAAAAACTTTTATTTCATCGATTTAAGTTTTCTAAATTTCTTCTTATTAGATACTTTGATTATGTGTATTTTCAATTCTTAGTACACCTTATAATTTGAATTTGATTATTAATATATTTGTAGCAGTTTAAAAAAAATTCAATATAAATTTAATATTTTTTAATTGTACTATTAAATTACTACTATTTATACTATTTTCAAAATATTAGTTTTATTTTGTAAGAGATGGTAAATTTTACTATAATTAAATAACTATTTTTTAATATACATAAAATAAAATATAAATTACATTATAGATTCAAATATTTCTAATAATTCAATTATTATAATTGACTAATTATATAAAAACTATTTATATTAATTATATATATAAATTAAATTATTAATTTATAATTATTTTTTAATATTCATGAAATAAAAAGAAACTACATTACATATTCATTTAGAAACGAATGGAATAGATGTTATGTTTTTTTTAGTAACTGATGGACAGAGATTGTGTGTGCAGAAGCAGATTAAAAGTTACACAAGATTACAAATTACGAAACTGTAAAACGCTGCCTCTTTTTCTGTGAAATTGCATTGTGTCTCGTTCACCAGGGAGGGTTGTATTTGTATGTAAGAGACGTTACTTTCTCATTCATCTTCAAATTATTTTATCCTAATCATTTAATTTGTTATATTATATTATAAAAAATTTAAATCAAATATAATTTATAGGATGTTTTTTTGACCTAACTATTATTATTAGAGTCTTTTTTTTTCGCTTTACTTCATTACACTATTAAGAATTAATTATAAACAAAAATAATAGTATTTAGGTTCAAATTTAATTTTTAAATATGATATAGTTAAGTTGAAAATATTAAATTTCACGACCTCACAATTATTTGAATTAATTATTGTAGTATTTATTATATATTCTAAAATCAAATAAAGAATATATAAAATTATTTATTAAAAGAATTAGAGATAAATTGTTTGTGATTAATTAATAGTGTATATGAATTAAATCTAAAAAATTAAATTTATTGTCTAAAATACCTTTATAACAAATAAATTATATCATTAAAATTAGAATTCAATAATCACTATATCGTAAAATAGTTTTATACTATCATCTAACGAGAAACTATCATTTTTTTCTTCATATTATATAACTAATTTCAAAATAAAAGATATGCCAAAAGTTAGAAAAAAAAGTGGATATATGTTTGTCTAAAAATTTGGTCTTTATCTCCATTTTATGTGACTCATTTTGTTTATATTACGAGACAAATGAATTATTTTTACTTAATAGATGAAATGGTATTAACTAAAAATCACTTACACCACCACAAACACTCATATTCGTATCCATCACTTAAATTCATCGTAACAATAGTGGTATTTTGTGATAAATATTTGTCTTAATTTTTTATATATTTATCAATAATAAATATTTACTTTTGTAATATTTATCAATGATTTATTATTTTTTTTAATATTTATAAATAAAAAATATCTTGTAATTTTTATATATAATTTTCAAATACTTTTTCCGTGTTTTTTTTTTATGCAATGTGCTTTAAATATTGTGATAAAAAAAACAAAATGAACTATAGACAAAAAAAAATCTGCTGATTTTTATCTTTAAAAATAAATTATAATAACTTCATTTTTATTTAACCAAATAAAGCTAACTAAAATTTTATTATGATCAAGAAAAGAGCTAAGTTAAATGTCAATTTTACATATTTTAATCTATAACATAATCTACAGTTGTAACATTTTTTTGTTTGAATAATCTTTTTGGTTAAATATTAATTTTGCACTCAGTAATACTGAAATTGCCTTTTTTACAATCTTCTATATTGTGTCGTGAGATGAAAACTTGATTTTGTCTTGTTTTTAGTGGTAAATTTTGTTTATTTATAAAGATTAGAGGCGGAGTTTCGTCGTTGGAGACATGACCATCTAAAATCGTCCATAATTTTTTAAAAATGCTAATATTTTTTAATTTCTTATAGACAATCGACATATAATTTGGTGTTGAATCCACTTGATATATGTTATGGAAATTAGGTAATTCACTAGACATTATTATTTATTTTCTTCTTATATTCCTCTCTTTTTAATTAGGGGTGGGAATAGGTAATTCACTAGACTTTGAAAGGCCTGAGTATGACCTACCATTTATTTTTTCGGCTTAAGTTTGGTCTACGATCTATCATAGGTTTTTTTTTCGGCTTGATCTAGCCTTTTTAATAGTTTGGTCTGGCTTGAAAGCCTTTTTAAAAGCCTTTTTAAAAGAATTCATTATTACCTCTTATACAAATAAGGAACAACTACTGAGTGATTGACTAACTGAACGGTTACCGAATATGAAATGACTACCAAATATAGAATCGCTATCGAGTATAGAATGACTACTGAATATGAAATGATTACTAAGTGATTGTCTAATTGATAGAATTTAAAATAGAAAATAATATTATTAATATAATAATAAAAAGTAATATTAATAAATAAAAAATATATATAGGCTGGCTTGTTAGGCCTAATAGGCTTTTTATAAGTCTGACCTGTTTAAATAAATAGACTTTAAAAACAGCCTGATTCTAGCCTTTTTATTAAATAGACCAGGTCAGGCCAAGTCATAAGTAGGTCCTGCCATAGGCCCATACGGACGGTCTAGCCTATTCTCATCCCTATTTCTAATCATACCTTCCCTACAACTCTCATTTTCCCTTGGCTCTATAAGAGCATAGTTGTGTCCAAGAGTATATAATGATATTATGGTCTCAAAATTAAAATTGTAATCCGGCATATGATTTCAAGAAAAATTTTACATATAAATTTGATTGAACGTACAGAAGTAAATAAATTTTATAAGAAAAAATATTTATGGTGAAAAAATTGAGAAATGAATAATTATTAATTGTTATAAGATTGTGAAAACTAAATTAAATAAGTCTATACGATAGTTGTGGTTTGATATATGTTAACCGGTTGTGATGAATTTTGACCAGACCTTACGCGACATATGTTAATTGATATACTAATTAATTAATATAGATATTGTGGTGTATGGTGTTGTAATTTTGTATTTTACAATTGGAATATTTTATGAATAAAATTATTTTTATGAGTAAAATTGTGGTTGTTGAATTATCGTTGTCGAAATGTATGTTTGAGTCTAATATACGAAGATGACATGCTATTTGTGTATATTTTCTTATTACATTAATTAATCTAAACCAAATGATATACATTTTGTAAATTAATACGTGTAAATCTTCAATATATCATGTAAATTGATATGGATATATGGGTTAAAATTTATTTTATCTATTTTTTTTATTAAAATTGAATTTTTTTTATTACTCCCAATTTTTAAAATTAGAAGAGGATCTTCAAAATCTTTAAGCCATCCTGAAAAACAAGTACATCAATTTTTGTTGATGAAATTATAATTTAGAGTGTCTATTATAAAAATAAAAATAAAAAGAGGAAATAATTTACAAAAACAACTGCTATAATTATATAATAAAAGAATTTTTTTAACATAAATTCCAACTATTTGAATTGTGAGTTATCAAGAGATATAAAAATCAAATCAAATAATTATATGATTGCAATATTTTAATAAAAAATAATTAAATTAATTTGATATTTTTTTATAGATTTGACTTCAAAATGAACTAAATCAATAAATTAAATATTTATTGATTTGAAATATACTTTCACATAATTGAACAAAACAAATAAATAGTAAAATATCTTACGGACATTTTGGTAAATGGAAACAAGTACAAGTAACACTCTTTTTGACACTTATTTTTTAACATTCATATTTTTATTGGGTGAAATATATATTAATTTCATCACTTTATGAGGAGACCTATTTTTAAAATGGTGGACTACATATATTTTATTCTATAAAAAAGTGGGTGTTGGAAAAAGATTAAAGAGTGAGAAGTTCTATAAATTCAGTCTCAAACATATTCAACTCTCAACACACTCCAAAGCTAAGTTTGAAGTTTGAGTAACCTATCCTTAAAATGCCAATTGAGATAATTGATCTTACAAACTCCCCTGACTCTACTCCACCACCACCTAGGTTTTCATCTAATACAACAATGATCCTTAATTTTGGTCATGTTTCAGCCAATCCTAATATGCACCACCAACACCAAACAACTGTGTTGGTACCAACACCTCCCGGACACACCTATGAGACGCCCTCTCAAATTGCTACCGGTTGGTTCCAACCCGCCATGCATGGTGGTCGAGTTGCTACGCTCCTCGAACCGATACCTGAATCAAACAGATACTTATTCCCTAATGGAGTTAGGCTCAAAGAGACTTGGACTCAATTAGAGCATGAGTAATTTTGTCTCTTAACCTTAAATCTAATTCATTTTTTTAATTATTATCATGCTCTCACTTATTCCCTAATTCATTTTTTAATGATTATTAAATACTCTATGTAAGGTTGATATATCTAATCTAAAATTTATATCAAATTTTTAAATAATTTTTTACTTATGTTTTATTTCTAAAGTAATATGCGAGCATTGATTGTTTTTTTTCTCTTCTTAAATTTAAAATTTGTTATTGATATTAAATATACATGTAATTTTTTTTTATAGCTTATTTGTGATGGGGCTAATTGAGTTTGGCAAAGGGAGATGGAGCAAAATTGCTAGGCACTATCTATGTAACAAGACACCACAAGAAGTTCAAAGCTATGCTCTTAGCTTCTTCAAGCACATGCCAACCTCATATATGTATGGTTTAAGGAGAAGGAAAATAATTTCAAATACCACCTACTCTACAAGAAACATTAGGAACTTCATGGTGGATGCAAATTTCATGCCTAATATGATTTCTTATAACAATGAGCTACCGAAGGAAACCCTCACTTTTTTACCACCATATGGAGGAGAAGCTAGTAGCAGCAACAACGCTACTAACTATGAGACTTTTAAGATGATGTCAAGTGGTGCAAGCACTTCCATGACTGTGCCTAATGCTATTGCTAATGGAGAAGTTGATTTGGAGCTTCGTTTGGGTGGTTTATATTAGTGAGATTAATTGAATCATATGTGTAATGCATGCATGGACAAAGCTAGAATGCTTAACTATCTAGCTAGCTTTAGTTTATCACCATAATGTGGCTTTTCATTTGCAACTTTTTTCTTTTTTTAGATTTGGTTTGGTTATGATGTTGGTGTTTTTTTTTTTAATTTTATTATGTATGCTTTATCTTGAAAATATGTCCTCTTTTATGAAATATATGGATCATGTTTCAAGTGCTTTGGAAAATGTTTTGTTTCAATGTATTTTCTTGAATAATTATCTTTTGCACAAAAGGTGAAAGTATTTTATGGAAAATTTTAAATTGTAGTCGTAGTGACGTTGTGATTGTTGGCGTTATATCAAGAATTAAAATTAAATATCGTTAATATAATTTTCGATGTCTATCTTTTTTTCTAATGAGAGAAAATTTGTCTCGTACATTTTGTTTTGGTAGTTGTGTAGCTAATTTTTGTGTCCGTTTTTCCTTTAGTATAAGAGAAGACGTATTCATCTATTAAAAACATGAGCAATGACGTTAATACTATTGAACATTACCCTCGTCACCCCATTTACTATTCCACTTAATTGATCCGCCATAAATTATATAAACCAATAACAATAGTTTAAAATTACGATTTACAATTGTATGGATAATAAAACATTTTAGAGGTCTAAAACAGCATTACAATTGCAATTACCACTACATTTATCATATTTAATTTTACATTTTATGGTATAATATTCAAGTTGATATAATCAAAAATATATCAATAATAAAATTACTAACTGTGTGACCGTTCAAGTTCAATAATTTTATTTTTATTTTATAAAAATCTAAACAATACAATCTAGATAAGAAGGTGATGCATAGTAACTTCCAATTTTGTGTATATAGGAAGTTATTCAATGGTGGATGCAGGTCAAAGAGGATATATGAAAATCCCCCAAGCGTTGAAAGAACAGTAATATATGATAATATTTTTGGACTGACTCGCAAAGATGATGCATGAAAACTCATGTTGTCACACAAAATATGCAGAAGATGTTTCTAAATTTATGGATACACTTTTTTCAAAGTTAAAAAACGTCAAATCCAGCTCAGCTTTTCATTTCATTGGTTGCAAAAATACGTTATTGAACTCAAGTCACCTGTTCCGTTAAAAAAAATAACAACTAAAGTCAGCAATTGTCAAAAAAAAATAAAATGAAAGCAGAATTATTAAGGCTAGCACATTCTAAGATAATTGTTGAGCAACTCATTTAATTATTTTACACATTAAAAAATATATATAAATAAATGATTAATTATATTAAATTATTCTTGAAAATTAATGTATTATTAATATTATAAATATATAATTAAAAATTTCATTTTAAAAATTATACAAATAATAATGATGAAAATTTATAATTAAAAAAAAAGGATAGAATAATTGTTCTAGTGGTGTCGTAATTTTAGCTAACACTTTAGTTTTTTTATCTTTTTTTCTCGATTTAAATATTTATTTAATTTTAAGTAACCATTTGATCTTTTATATCTTAAAATGTTAATAATATTATCCTTTCTTTACATAAACTTAGAAAAATCATCAAAATTTTCAAACAAAATCCATAAAATTCAATATCGATTTTAAAATAATTCATGTATTCATCAAATACATAACTTAAATATTCAAATAATATTTTCATCACTAACAGCATCAAATAAAGAATAAAAATATGAGTTTGTTTGAAAATTTGAGTTATGAATTTGATGAAATTTAATTTTATATTGAAGATGATAACTAAGTTTATGGATTTTGTTTAAAAAATTTGAT
>JBBPBS010000271.1:236369-266927 GCA_037974835.1 Cicer judaicum
ATTCATCTCACACATTTCTTTATTTTTAAATATGATATTTTGCAATATTTTATAAACTTTTTTTTTTAAAAAAGAGTTTAATTATTATGTATTATTGGTGTAAAAAGTTTTATACCAATACTCGTGCACAACACAATTATTCATGGAATGACTTTAGAGATATTTTTAGTAAAAGTCAAATATTTTTATTAATATAAGAATTATGATTGATTCACAATATAAAAATACGTTATACTGATAATATAAACTAAATTATTTTCTAAATATACATTTTACTACTATTATTAAGTAAATTATAATTAACTTTAAATGCATCTATACACAAAGAGTATTAATTTTCTAATTGTCATATATAAATTATACTCATTAAGTATACATTAATAATTTTTTTAAAATGTTAATGAATTAGTAGTTAATTAGATAATTTTATTAGATTTGAATTCAAGACCTCTATATAACTCATATTTGACGTCTCTCAATTCACTAACCAAACAAGTACCTTGCGGGACCTCAAATGGTCTTCTAAATAAAGACCAAAGAGTGTTATTTTTAAATAACCTTTTTTTTCTGAGGATGCTAATGAGTATTCAAAGGAGCTAATAATAGTCATTCACTATTTGCTCCATTTAATAAAAATAATATTCATACTTTATTCATATCCATGCGGATATATATATATATTAGATTTTAAAGTATTTATAGATATCTATAGATTTCATCGTTTAAATAAATAAAATTATTTATGTATAAAAGTTAATTTTTTTTAATTATGTAAAATATTTCTTCTCTTTTATCGAAAAAAAAGTATTAACACATTAGCAAATAAACAAAATATATCATAAAATTCTAATATAAAGAGTATTAATACATCAACACATAAACAAAATGCATTACATCACACATGGTGATTTTATTAATCAATATAGATATATGGAGTAAATATACTATTACATTTGCTTTCATATCATAAACTAACATGTGGCCAATATATCCGTTTATTTTACATGCAGATGCAAGTGACACTATCTGACGTGTGTCTCTCATGAATTTTGTTGACAAATACGATTTTTTAATCATTTCTACTCTACTTATTGATTAAAAATTCATATGATCCACCAAATTAATGAGATTCACGTTATTTAATTGTATCTATATGAATTATAGTTCACAATTAATAAAAGAGTGTATTGAAATTTGCACTAAAACAAAGAGTATATTAAAATTTATGTGTTAAATAGTGGTTAGTAACACTACTTATATTAAATTAGTTTAATAAAAAATTTAGTCTCTTTATTTTTATCAATTCACATAATTGGTGTCTATTTTAAAATTCGATAATTCTGATTCATCTTCAGATTTTTTAATTAAAAAAATAATGATTTGATTTATTTTAAATAATATGACATATGATACGACATATCCTCAAAAATAATGATTTGACTTATTTTAAATAATGTGGAATGTTAAACACCCACAAAATCACAATAAACCGTCTAAAAATTTAACTTTCAATCTCGATATTTTTTTATTTTATTTTTATAATTAATTAATACAATTAGATGGTTCTATATCTAATATTTGTAACACAAAAAACAAAATAAAACAAATAAAATTTAAAAGACTAAAATAAAACTTAAAAATAACTTAAAATTTCAAAAATATAATTTAATCTATTAGTTATCTTTGTACATAATCAAAGTGGATTAATTAGATTCTCAACTATTTTCTAAGTATTCTATTAGGTGGTTAAATTAGTTATCCAAAAATGTTGTTTTCCCCTCTATATATAGAGAATCTCTCTAGTATATATTCTATTAACACTTTCATGAATATAATTCATGAGGTATATTAAGTATATTTATTTTATATTCATCGCAAGAAAATATGATATCAATGTAAGTTTGTTTCTTTTTTATTTGGTGCTTCTTTTATCTTTTCTTCACTTTTCTTTATCTTAATCATTAATGGTTGATGAACAAAAAATTTATTTTTTAATTTAGAATTTTCCCCTTTTGTTATTGTTATTTTGTCTTCTTCTAAAGATTCAACCCTAAATTTTAGAAATCCATATTATTTGTATCGAGGCGAGACATTGAAGCAAATTTCTCTATTTGCAATTTGCATAGACTAAAACTAAAATTGTAAAAATGATATGTTAATCGTATTTTTTATTTATTTATTTAACTATCAGCTTCCTAAGATAAAGAGGTCCAAATAATTTAGAGTTCGATTGAAAGGTAAGTAAAGTTTTGTTCAATTGTTCGAGTCATGATTCAAATTCAAGTTCTCCAAAAAGATCCATAATTAATTGAAATCCATTAACCTTCAATTACTTGGTTTAACTATCATAATACATGTAAACAAGTGGCAAAAAGATTAATGTACGTAAACATTTCCAAATTTTATTTCTTAAATTTTATCTTAATTTTATTTATTAATAAAAAGGTAAAAAACTTTGTAAACCATCTACATTTTTAAAAATAATAAAAATGTCGAAAACACATTTTTATTATTTTCATAAATACATATTCATTATCTATTATTTCATCTTCTCTTACTGAATATTTTAAAAAAGATACAAAATATTTTCACAAAATATCTTAGAATAACAATGAAGTGGAAGTAACTTATATCATACATAATACACCTTTCCCATCTCCCCACTACTATATCTATTTTCTGCTGGTAGGAAATACACTTGTTTGACACCGTTAATACTAATGAGATAAAATCAAAAATTAAAAACTAAATCAACCTATGTTCAACAATATACATATTTAACATGAAAGCTACAGTTTGTGCATCAAAGTTAGCAGATTCCAACGGCCAACAAAGGATGCCACTTCATTTCCGCGTAATGTTCACTAAAAACAGACTCATATATATCTGTCTCCCGTAATAATCAAATCCATTTCCCTGTCAAAATTACAGAACAACCATATGACACTGTAATGATTAAAACTAGGGCTATTTTATTTTAAAATAAACGTCTAATACAGTGCAAATGTTGAGAAGAACAATAGCCCAACTTACTCCTGGAATATGTAACTTTACACCAATGATTTAATTGAACTTAATCAGGCCTTCACATAATTATCAACCCCATCACGCTTTCTTTTGTTAGACTTTGAAAAGAAGCATATTTGATCAGCCCAACTCTTTTTCTGCCTCATGAGTGGCTGTGATTTTACATCCCTTTTCTCCACAAGCTCAGCCATGTACTGCACAACTGCCTATATTGCACCAAAACATAATGAAACTTCAGAATCATAAAACAATATGATTTTATTCAAACTGTTCTTTTTTTTTTTCTTCTTGTTTTTCAAACCTAAAAAATCAATACAAATAGTACTTAATTTAAAAACTACTTTTATAACTACTTTAACATTAAATTTTAAAAACTAAAACATAGTCAAACAATTCTTTCAGATAGAATAAAAAAATAAAAAAGGGTCATAAAAATATAAAAACACACCAAATTTTCTAAAAAAAATAACAATTTTTCAAAAAGGGTAATAAAAAGATAGAAAAGATACCTGTGCTCCCTTTTCAGCTATATTTCTTGGAGGTACTTCAAGAGGATTTTCTTCCACTTTAAGTATCTTAAGTCGAGTAAGCATTCTAAAAGAATCAGGAAGAACACGTATCTGATTATTACTAATATCCAATTCCTCAAGCATTTCAAGGTTCCCAATAGACCTTGGCAACGATCTCATATCAGCAAAATTATTCCCAACATTCATCTTAACAAGATTAGTAGCAAAACACAAACTCTCAGGAACAAACTCAATCTCATTAAAACTCACATTAAGTTCCTTAAGATTAATCAAACACGACATCGTTGTAGGTAACTGTTTAACATTGTTGTACCTCACAGATAAAATCTCAAGGCTCTGAATTTTCCCTACAGCTTCAGGTAAAGCTTTAAGCTTATTATAATCACAGCATAGCTCTTTAAGGGAACAACAATTACCAATTGAATGTGGAATTTCTTCTATGTCATTTGTTTCAACATTTAAAACTTTTAAGCTAACAAGTGACCCAATTGAATCAGGAAGTGAGGATAATTGATTTGAGTTTAAATAAAGTTCTTTAAGATGAACCAATTTGGTAAGAGATGGTGGTAGAGACTGTAACATGTTTCCACTAATGTTTAAGTGAATTAAATTAATGAGACCTTCAAAAGAATCTGGTAGATCTGTGATTCGATTTGAATGTAAATCTAAATGAGTCAGGGATGAAAGGGTGGTTATTGTGAAAGGAAGAGTTATGATTCGGTTTTGAGATAAATCCAAAGTGATTAAACTTGATAACTTCCCTAATGAATCGGGTAACCAATCAACTGTGTCCATTAACTTGTTCTGTAGTTTTAGTTCACGAGCACCTTTTTTTGCAGAAACTTCAATTAAGTTGGCTAGTTTTATCAAACTCAACTTATTTTCACCACCACCATATTCTTTACCTACAAAAATATTTTTAAAAAAAAATCATTAATATTTAATTTCCAATAAGAACAAATAGTAAGGTTTTCAAAAAATCACAATATTATAGTTTTATATATTGGGTTATGAATGGTATAACAAATCTTATGCCATGAGCAATATTTCTAGTTGTAGCAATAGAAGTAATTAAATTACCTGAAGTGGATGCATGTTTCATTGAGGACTCAATTTTGTGTCCAATTCCATAAGCATCATTGTAGAATCTAGACTTGACCTTATTAGTATTCAAATAAGTGTCATCTCTACTTAACAATTTTAACTCCAAAGGCTTCTTAATAATAACCGTTTCTTTGTTCAACAAACCGGAAGAAGAAACAGAAACAGAACCATTAGTATGGGCCTTAGACGGCCCAGTAACAAAGTTAGGCCCACTAACACGGTTAGAAGCCCTTAGAATCAATTCATCGAATAGAACATGAACATTTTCGAGTTCTAACAGTTTAATAGCTTCTCTTTTTTTCTCTTTGCATTGGAAACAAATTATACTCTTCTTCATCTCTTGTAGAATTGCGAAAACCTCTTCTTCCGCCATTGAAGAAGAACCTTTGTTCTTTCTCGCCGATGATGAAAGTGCTTCTAGTCTCGACGCTTCTTCTCTCTCGGCGTTTTCCACCACCGTCATCGCCGCTTCAACCTCCTCTGTTTTCGGCCTCGCTGGTAATGATCTGTGAATCTTCATTATTTCTTGCACGGTCACCGATATTGATGGTGAATCCATTTTCGTTGTTTGAATTTCGATCATGAAACGCCTTTTGATAAATTTATATTGATTCGGCGAGTTTAGAATTTGAAGTGAAATTCAATTTCGCTTCCTTGAGTTTCTACAAAAGGAAACAAAGAGAGAAATGTTTATAACAATTTTACTTCACACAACGAAGAAATACCAAAAATAATAGTAACAATAAACAATAAATTATTATGTTATGGTCGATGCTAATACTTTAGGAAGCACAATTTATTTATTTCTTTATATACAATTCAAAATGGACGGTAGCTTTTGTAAGAACTTCGAGGAAGGAACGAAAAGTAAAAGAATTAAGAAAACTGCAATGGTAGTATCATGCAAAATTCAAATAAACACTGAAATATATTATAAAAAATGAAAACAGCGTAATCAAATATATATAATATAATATGATGGAATTACATCTACTGCTAGTGTTCCTATTGTTCTATTTATATTTTTTTATTATTAACTCAACTTCTGCTGAATCAGCTCTTACCAAATATTGATTCTTCCTTTCCCTTGCTGAAATATTAACAAGAGAGTATATATACAAAAAAAACACAACGTCCAAACAAACAATGAGAGTATCCTATCATTCGAATTAAATATGATTTTTTTTATTTATATTTTATTAAATATTCGTTTTGGATTATCATGTCAACAAAAAATCGTTTTGATTGTTTTTCTTTTTTACAAAACGATGAATGTTAGTTATTTTCATTGTATCACTTTCAAATAATTAGATTATTATTATTATAAATTGTCAAGGTTTGATCTCAAGTATAAAGCTAAGTGTACAAATTCATTAAGGACACAATAAAAATAAAAATAAATAAATTTTAAGGAGTGTATATATGTTTCCAATCATGTGAGAAATTCTTTTTTAATTACAAACTGATTATTAGGTTAAATATATGTTTTTTGAAATTATACTATATTGGATATATATTATAATTTTTAGAATGTATTTCGACTATTAGATGTAATAACTTTTGTTGTAATTATAATTATAATTATAATTAAAATTAAAATATATTATTTATAAAAAATAAATGATAATAGCTAATTAAAAATATATAAAGGATGAAAATAAATATTAAACAAAAGATAAAACATTAAAATTATACTTAAGTCTATTATAAAATAGTAAGGCTTTTTTTTCATTTCAAAACTATGCTTGGTGACCCAAAGGGATTGATATTGCATGCGGCTTGGGAAAAATCTCCATTCACGTAGTCGGCCTATCTGCTCCTATTAGATCAAGATAATGGTCCTGATTTCAAGTTTGATATTTCAGTTTTTTTAAAAATCAAAATTTGTGTTACAAGTTGAACAATTTGAGATTGATCCAACAACTTTGAATGTGTCATCTGCGTACATTCTGCATTTTTTCAATTGCAGAAAATTAAATTTACACCCAAAGACTATAATCAGTTTGAGAATGAAATAAATCAAGAATTTTTTAAAAATATGATAAAAAAAAGGTAAAATAAAAAATGAAATATTAATTGAATTTTAAGGAAAATAATGTGTTCAAATATATCTTCTCTTGTTTATTATGTGTATTCTTATAAAGTCATTAATTAATATTTTATTATGATATTTCAATAAACCCTTCAAATATAGTTTTCACGAGCAACCAATAAAAACTTATAATTGGTATGTAAATCGAACCCACTTTGCACCTGCAATTTAAAAATAATATGAAAATGGTGGATTTTTGTTTATTATCAGTGTAAAAACCAGTCTATATCACCTATGTACGTTCTCTTTTCTTATATTCTTCTAACAAAATAGTGGGAAATTCAATTTCTCATCTTAATTTTAAGTCTTGTAAATGAAATAAATATATTGATAATTGTCGTTTCTTTAAGGGTTATCTGTATGTGTTCTTATATCTTAAAAAGTTTATATATACCATTTTTGAAAAGAAAAAAACAAAGGCATTTTTCAATACAAATTTTATATATGTATCATAATAACGTGCTCTAGAATGCATTTGCATTTCAAAGCTTACCTCAATTTAAATTATTCAGTTTGACTTTTAGAGTAGCTATTAATTGCTTTGGAGAAATAGAGATTCATACTACATTTCTAGGTATTGAATAAGATATTTAAAAAAACACTAAGTGACGGTAGAAAAAATGCAAGAAATGTAGAAAAAAATGTACATTTTGTTGCCGCCAAGCAAACAGCAAATGACCAAGTGAGGTTAGAAATTAATGCCAGGTGGAATATATGTTTATAAACGTTGGGACCTGGAATTGCGTATAGTGCTGCAATTAGAACATATGTCATCATAAGCTGGATTTCAAACAAATTTTATTATTATTGATCTAAAATAATGAATTTGAAATCTAAACCATTTAATTTTAATCAGACTATTACTGTATTACATACGGCTGCATGATTCCATAAATATAAAATCCAAATTCCAAATGGTGATATCCAGAAGAAAAGTGAAAGAGAGGTGCAACTGCAAGAAATGTAGGTACTGTAAAAGAGTGACACGTGGTGGTCCACAAGGTCCTCCCTAGCCAGCTGGTAAGTAAATGTCGTGGGGCTACTACTGTTCACGCCATAACCGTTTTCTTTTTAGCTTAATTAACCTAAAAACAGCAACACATTACAAAAGCTCATCAATATCAATTCTATCCCACTCATTCTCACGTGCCATACTATATTGTTACCTGTCCTTCAACCTTTTCAGGCCAAGCCCATGCACATCTTGCCCCGCCACTTACGTCTTTTCCCAACATATACTGATATACGTACCCTTTTTTTTTTTACATAGTTTTCTTAGTTAGGTTCTTTCAACATCAAAATACACTCACTTTATATGATATTATAATGTGTTTATCTCTTTTATTTTTTAGTTTTCATACACTAACTCCATCTATATTTAAAATTAATCTATCTCTTTTATTTTTTAGTTTTCATATACTAACTCCATCTAAATTTAAAATTAATCGGAAATTAAATATAAATATCTCTTTAAATTTTTCAATTGAATTTGAACATCTATGATATATAGTTATAAGTACAATACCAATAATAGTACTAGTACAATCTATGTATAAGTATGTCAATGAAGAACATTATTTAAGAGAGTTAAATTTTTTAATACACAACTATAATAAAATTTTGAAATATAAAAAATTATGACAATCATTAATTTTACATGCAATAAAATAATGAGAAAAAAAGAAGGTTTGATAACTCAATTAATTTATACAAAAAGTGAAAGTAAAAGAATTAAGATTCAAACTAACCAGCTAATACTTGCTCATAAGATAAATAATACGAATACAGGTAAATTTCCCGGTAGGGATACTTTACTATTTTAAAAGCAAAAACAGTATGCAGTTCCCCAATAGCATGTGTGATGAAAGGAGATACTGTTAGTCTATGTTATGCTTTTCAATGGGTTCAGGAGCTTAAACTCAGTAATGTGATCTTTCATCTGAATTCAAAACTTGTTATAGACACAATATCATCAGGGACTGTCAGTATAAGATTTCTTTTTTTTATCAACTACGCAAAGTTGTATTTGTCAAGACACAAACTAATATAATTGCTCACACTTTTGTTAGTGTGGCCATAAATTAACGTTAAAAAAAAACTTATCACATATCCCACAAAATCTAATTACATAATATATGATGTATTTTCATACTACAAATAAAAGCTACTTAAGATGCATTCAATATACATAATATATAGGACACTAATACATTAATGAATAACTTAATAACAATTATGAGCAAGATCAAACTATACAAGAGACTAGTTAGTTAAGCATTCTACAATTTAGCAACTAAGTACACTGACAAATCTATCATGCACCCTTCTGGCAAACAACAAAACTACATGGATCGATAGTGATGCTCTTTGTGCAATTATCAGTTTTATATATACCAACAAGTCGATCAGCCAATTCAAACATATTGTTCCTGAGACTGCAGGAAGAATAAGCATATCATAGTTAAGTAATAAGACTATTGAAGCAAAGATTTACTAATAACCAGATACAATACATTCTTAAAGTACCAAGTCTTACCTAATGATTATGAATTGAGCATCCTTAGTCCTGTCTTTCACATAATGCCCAACGATAGATACATTCTTGAAGTCTATCAGACCACACAACACATAGTTTAGTGAATATCGCACTCAGCAATTACAACAAAATAGTTTAGCTACAAAGTTTATAGCAAGTACCAAGAGCAGCATCGATTTCATCCATTACATAGAGCGGCGTAGGCTTGTAATGATGAAGAGCAAACACAAGAGCCAATGAGCTGAGAGTCTGGAAAACGAATAACAAACATATATCACTCATTATTAACAAGGAATAACATATTCATTTATGATGTGCAATGCCGGAATTAAGGTCAAAAAACAAATAAAGAAAGGGAGGGGGAGAGGAGACCTTTTCACCACCCGATAGGTTAGCAATATTTTTCCAACTTTTCTTTGGTGGTCGGACACTAAATACAACGCCTTCGGAGAAAGGATCCAATGAATCCACAAGCTCAAGTTCTGCATCACCTCCTAGTGTAATCATCTGAAAACAATGAAAATTAATACGTGTTAATTATCCCAACCTTTAGAAATGGGAATCGTATGCACCAAGGAGAATAAAAACCATTTTGAAATGTAACCAACCAAGACATCACACTTTCATCACATTGTACCATCTTTTTCAATCCGTACAATGCACTTACACAACATATCAATGTAACTCAATAATATTTCATAGAATAGTATTTACAAGAATATCACTCCTGAAAAAACAATTCAATAACTTGAAACAAGCACACCCTAAGGCAAAAAGGGAATCGACCACTACACTTATGCCTTTTGGGATGATGTTCAAATATGTGGCCTCTTGCATGTTCTTAGGCTTGTTTAACAGCTTGAATGGTACATGTATATGCAATGGAAAGGACCAAGGAAGTTATTCAAAAAGCTACCCACAGAAATTGACATTATTGGTATAGAGACATGAATGTCAACATCATCCATGGCATGATAGGAGCCACTATCTAATTACTGATTCTATAACAATTCAACAATTCATTGTGAACCACAAGTGATGAAAGGTCTGTATAATTGAGTGGCCGAATTGAAATGAACTTGATAAAATTTCAGGCAAATTTTCAACATAAATAAGAGCTAAAGGCATCTTTATTTTGAAGGCAGCAATAAGACAAGGGACTATTGCGGCTTTTACAAGCAAGAGTGTATTTTATGATCAATTTAATTACATGGAAGTTCATGTATAATGCTGGTACTCAGATATTGCATAACAGAGTGGTGAAGGATGTATGGAATGCATCCTCTCAAATTGTTGAACTTGTAGTGCATGAGGACTTGAGCATAACTGGAATGCTTTGAGCACAGAAGTAAATGTTAGATAGTTTTATTCTCTATAGCTTCATATATTGATTGTGAAACTAACGTTCTTTGTTCAAATTCAAATTAATAGATTCATTATAAGAGAAGCAAGCTAGAGCATTAAAAGTTGTAAGACTTTGTTTTCATTAAACCATGCTTTTAAAAAATGTGTTGACAGCTGAGATGTGATTGATCTTGTTATCCTAAATGGAATAGATAATGATAATAATAATGGCTGATTGGTTGAGAGAGAGAGAGAGAGAGAGAGGATTTCCAAACCTGGTACATTTCCTTTAACTTTAATGATATGGAATTAAATCCTTCCATAAACTCATCCAATCTGAAATAACAGATTCAGCTTACATTTTTCACAAATAGAAAATCATAAAATAAGTCAATGATAAAAAATAAATAACATGCACACCTCTTCTTTCTCAATTCATCATATTGCTTCTTAAGATCATCCCGCTCCTGAGTGACTGCATTAAGTTCTTCAACTCGCTCATTGTACAATGATACCTTCTTCCGATACCTGATATCATACATCGTAAATTAAAAAACATTTCATTGCAACACCAAAAAGAAAGACAATCAGGATAACAGATTGGAAAGTTCCATACTCTGCAATTGAATCAAGGTTTGGATTCATCTCTTTCAGTTGTGCTTCAAGCAATGCCACCGTTTCACAGGCTCTTTTCAGGTCACAAGCAGCATTAAGATGTTCTTCAGCCAACGTAGCCTGTAGCTTTTCAAGATCCACCAAATCTACCTGAATTCTGCATCCAATTTATGATAAGAAATTCAGAATAGTGAACAATGTATTCCCAAACAATTATTAAATGACTTACTGCTCAAGATGCTTGCCAATAGCAGTTTGCAACTCATCCAGTCTTTTCCTGTAACCTTTCTCTTTTATTTCCAATTCTTTGTATGCTTTCTTCATGTCTTTTAATTTAAAGTCAGCATCAACCTACAAAATAAAGACTACAAATGAGAAAACTCCAACTTTAAGAGACATGAAAAATGATCACACAACACAACAATACCTCAGATGCACGCAATTCATCCACTGCTTTTTTCATCTTATCATGCTCAGATTTTGCTTCCTCTAAGACATCCCGATGTTTGTCCATCATCTACATAGTGATATAAATTATACATGATCATACAGCCACCACCACTGTTTGGCATAAACAACTATGGATAGGTATATTCTACTATCCATTTTTAATGAATTTAATTACCAAATAATTTACATAACAAAACAAGCAAAAGAACAATGAAAAGAACCTCTTGTGTTCTCTTATAATTCTCTTGAACAGAAAATGCTTTCTGCTCTATTTCTTTGAAGTTTGCTCTTAGCTTTTCCTTCTCCTCAGCTAACCGTTCTTTGTCCTTCTTTGACTCCTCAATTCCCTTAGTCAACTTCTTCATCATCTTTTGTCCTGTCTCTATTAGGACCTTATGACGGTTAATCTCTGAGTTGTTCTTGTCAATATCCTAGTAAACGGGTACCATTATTATAAACACAGAATCATATTGAATTGAAAGTTCTTCTCAATAATCAGGATGCTTACAGACTGAATTTTCTGGACCTTCAACTTCTGAGATTTTAATTTTTCACCTCCAGCATTCTCTATATTTTTCTGAAGCTCCGACACCTAAAAATGGTTGATAAGTTTAGCTAACTTAAGTTAAATAAAGATATAGCTATTGTTTTCAAATGCAGACACTGTTAGAACTCAAAAGACATGCAAGACCAGTTAAGCAACATCAAACTTGAAAAGAAATTCAAAGTTCCAAACATAAGGAAGCTCAAAACCCACCTTTTCCTTCAGTTTTTTAGATCCTTCAGTAAGTTTATTAATCTCCCTTTCTTCTGCAGAAATAATCTTCTTCAGATCTTTCAATCTATCAAGCTCATCCTCTTGTGGCTTCGATGCAGCTTCAAGGGAACGAAGTTGTTTTTCAAGATAACCATGTTGTGAATTCAAACTGTCAACCTGCAGAGGAAGGGAAAAAACTAAATGTCTCGTACCAAAATTTCCATAACAGCACCTTTTATAGACTCAGAAACATGCATTACCTCCTTCTGGCTTTTAGCGAGCTCCATTTCCAAAGCAGCAACAGTTTTTTCCGCAGCCTGATATAATTTAATAGCATCCATTATGCTTTGGCGAATTGCATTCAATTTTTTGGTAAATCCAAGGAGTTCTGCATCAGCACTTGCAACAGCTTCAACAGACACATTTGCAGCACGAATAGATGTTCCCATCTTCCCACCCTTAGGCTTACTTCCGCCACCACTCATTGTTCCAGATTTTTCAAAAAGTGCACCATCAAGAGTAACAACTCGCCGGAACTCATTGTTTCCACCATATGCTATGCGTGTTGCCTAAATTTTAGAGGAGTGGAAAAAATGTTGCTATTCAATTGCTTCCTTTTCTAATACTATCAGTTGCAAATTTATTGTCCAAGACCAAAGTAATAGATTCTCTATTTTTAAAATAACAAATAATTACATTATGCCCCACAATTCAATTATTATTTCTTTTTTCTTAAACAATCCAGATGATTTTTATGATATATAAGAAGTTTGAAACCAATCCATTTATTATCAGAACAGACCTGGTCAAGATCCTTAGCAACAACTGTGTTTCGAAGTGCCGCAAAGAAAGCAAGTTTCATTCTTTCATCTTGAACCTTTACTAAATCAAAAAGGCGGGGAACCCCCTCTGGAGTGCTTACACTCTTTTTCATCATTGGAAGAAGATCAACTTGCTTCTCCTGAAAAACATAATTAAAAAATTATATTTGAATTATATTTATTTAATTTAGTTTCAATTATTACCATTGTACATTAAATATTGAAAAACAAAATGGAAAGTTCAGTGGTAAATCATTGTCAACTCAAGCAAATCAAGAGTATTATTTTATAAATAAAAAATTCATACAAGTGAGCTTGATTTCAGTGCTTTATAAATATTTAAATGGCTTTGAGCATACCTAAACACTTTGTTAGAATATTATAAAATATCTTATAATATCTTCTATATTACATTAGAGTATCTTGAGTTATTTCTTATAATCAATTTATAACCATAGAGATATCTAAGAATATCTCTCATTATTATTATGAGTTGTTCTTCATTTAGGATTAAGTATATGTTTCTCTATAAATAGAGATTAGTATTGAGTCTTTTGTAATCAAGTCACCATCAAGCTATTATCAATAATATTATCAATAAAATCCCACAACTTCAACACACCTATTACAAAATTGTTAGTGACATTATTTCCTTAAATATCACAAATTCAAAACTGTCAAACATCAACTATTCAAAAAAATTAGCTGTTAGTTGAAGGTAAAAAATGTACAAGAATGATTTCATATTATAGAAGATCTGATGCCATGTAAAAGATCAACTCACCTAGAAATTTAAGTTTTTTGGCAGAAGCCTACCTTGGGACAAAATTGTTTTATACATCTGATAACTTTTATTTCCCCTCCCAAGGATCAATGAATTCATATTACTACTTTGCCAGCTCAAAATGTGCCGCAACACATGAATGTACATTATACATTGATAAATAATTTTGCTAAATAAAAATTAATTGCACTTGATTGCAAAGGTATATCAGCAGATTGACAGTGAAAATAATAATTAATGTAGAAGTATCATATATGACAGCAATATCTAACTGGAATAATGTGAAAAAACAAAAATTGACAATATCTAAGGATTCAATTCAGCAACATTTATAAAAATTCAACTGGAGTAGTCCAGAAATTAAAGTGAGCAAATTTATTTATACCATTCAAAATCTTTAAAACCTATTCAGCAACAGAAACACATTAGATAATATAAAAAATAAATAAATACCAATATCATGAATGTAGCAACACCGAGATTCTCTCTACGAAGTAACTCAACACAGGCTTGTGCTGCATCTGTTGTTTCCACGACAATATAGTCAAGCCCAGAACATGCTGTTGATATTGCAACATCAAATTTTGCTGCAGTTATCAAATTTAAGAAATTATTATTGTGATATACTCAGATCAAATAAAATGCAAAGATAACGATAAATTTAATGAACCTAACCAGCTTCCAGAACTATTCAAAGATAAATTCAATAGTTCATATTCATATTACAATATAATATCAATCTAAAGAGCAAAGCAAAACAAAACAAAGCCAAGAATATTTGTGAAATATAAAATAGTAGCTAATAATAGCAAATTCAGAAGAAATTACAGATCCTAATTGCCATGAATTTCAAATGACTACAATATAAAAACTTTGTAAGTATATTTATTGATGTCATCAAGCAATAGCATCTTAATGGCACGAATAGAAAGAATGCTGTTAAAAATATGGGATAGATGATAGGTATGAAATATTTGATTTTGGGATGTTGTATAATAATTATGGATGTATGATTATAGTTAAGTTTGGATACTAGAATGTGTTATAAATTATGTTTTAGGAAGGAAAAAGAATTTAATTTTAGGAAAAGAGATTTCTCCTCTTCCGACTTTACTAAAACCTTCAAATCAAATTGGAACCAAATAAGGCTTAGGTGGAATAAACCTAGCTTTTAGCCAGTAGTTCAAATCCTCCACAACAATAAAGCATTACCCCAAATTCTATAAAGCCTATTTCATTTTGGTCATAAAAAGTACTGTATTTATTTTTGAAAATTCAGTTTAACTACATAAAATTTAAAAATTACAATTAAAATCAAAATAAGATACAATCCAGACCATCCTGAACCAGGTTTTCTAGCAGATTATACAGCGCCAAAGGGATTTAATTTGGGAAACTTAAAAAGAACATCATGGAGCCAGAAAGACTGCAAAATAACCTTACCATCAATAGCACCAAGGTCACCCATACGTCCATATATTCCTTCTATTTGTCCGATTTCCTTAGCTTTCATGATTGCTTTTAGAACTGATCCCTGGCTCTTCTCTGAATCCAAAACAGACTTCAGCTCTGCAACCTTCTGTCTAGCACCTTGTTCAAGAGGAATCAAGGCATCTTGTTCTTTGATACATTCCTAAGAAAAAGAACATTATCACCAAAAGCCTGTGAATAAATATTTAACGTGGAATTAAGAAAGAAAAATTGCTCACTTCCTCCACTCTGTGAGCTTCTAATGCTTCCAACTTGCTCTTTTCTATATCACTCTTAATTTGAGAAATGCTAGCAATTTTTGATTTAATTGTTTCTGATATACTTTTCATCTGATTTTGAGCATCTTTGAAGGCTTCACAAGCACCTTCATGCTGAAAAAAAAAAAACAAGAATTACCTTCAATATCAAACATCCTCCTGCTGGTAAATACATACATGGATTTTGGTCTATGTGTGCATGATAATACATAATAATAGCTAAATTCTAATTCAAAACAAGAAAGGATTAACAATTCAAGAGCACAAAGCGCCAGAGAGTGGTCCTCTACATAATTATGATAGCAATATCTAAGAGATACTTCAAAAAACTGTGCAAGCAAAAAAGTGTGGACCAAAGGAGTTGAATTATGATAGATAGTGACATTGACAACACTTTTTTTTGTTTGCTTGCCTGAAACAAGAAGAAATACACGAGTCCTTCGGTATTTACTGTAAATCCTGGACATAGCATGTACGGAGTTACCATCACTTATTTCAATATATGCAGTACTTTTCAAGGCAAAAGAATAAATCACTGTCTTCCAGGCTGAGACTGAGAGTATGATTATCACCTTCTCATTTAGAAGCTTAGCCTCACTAGATGCAACTTCAAGCTTTCCCTTGTGCTCAATCAAATCTTTTTCCCAAGGTTCAAGTTCCGCACGAACTTTAGCAAGCTCAGAGCGGAATGTCTCCGTCTCAACTGCTTACCAATAATAACAAATTAATTTGAAAGTGTCAAAGAAAAAAAAAAAAGTAAAATGAATTGGCCTAAAAACCTCAACCATTACTCATAGAATATTGGCTCCATTTGTGTACATGGAATCGATTTAATTAAATTTGAACAAGCCATCAACTTGGTTGAGGTAATCAGTCATTGTTTTAACCTGTATACGTAAAAATCTATGAAGTATACACTCTAATACTTAGGATTTGTAAAAGAAATAAAATAAAGGACACAAATATATAAATTAAGCTATAAAACTTCAACACCTTTACTAATTTTTTATATGAATATAAAATATACTCAATTTTTATGTCACATACAACAATAATTGCTTTCAATTGTAATTATAAGAAGCTATGTCCTTGATCTTCAACACCTTGGCATAAAGGTTATCAACTCTATTAAAGTTATTTTCATCTCTTAAAGGAACTATGTCCTTGATCTTCCTAATAAGACAAGATGGGTTGCAAAACATCAGGTGTTCCCGACGAGCATAATCACAGGATAGTAAAAGAAAAGCCCAAAAGTAGAGGTTTGATACTAGAGAGGCAGACACTGGTTGAAAAACCCTTTCATCTAGCCCATACCAAGCCATGTATCGCTAATGCAATCAGTTTGGTTAGTCAATAGATTATGCACAGTTATATTTTCTGATTTTATTCTGTTGTAACTCTTATATTAGGATAGATGCAGTAGAGCCTATAAAATTGTAACAAATTATGTAATTTTGTAGTCAGAAAAACAATTGAATTTTACCCTCTTCATTTTCTCTTTTCAAGTGCAATGATAACAAAACAAAGGTATCTATACTTACTAAAACTAGCACTTGTATGTGGCTACACACACATTAGCTTAAGCAATTTTATTCTTTTGAAAAACATATAAAAATTAGAATGAAAATACCAAAAATGAGGTTCAATTCTCCACTTAAGCAGCGCATTATTTATTAAATAGAGACCAAACCAATATGCATTGACTAGAATCAATCCAATTCATACCTATTTGTTGGTTTAATGACTGCTGGACAATTGATTCAATAGTAAAAATGATTTGCATAGTTGATTAAGCCTGGCTGTGGGTCTGGTTCGCGATTACATTGAACTGATCTAACATGTTAAAATCATTATTATCTATGGATTTCTGTATAAGCTAAAAGCCAGGACAATCAGCTATGTATCAGAATTGTGAAATGAGAACCTAACCAAGCCAAACATTTTAAATTTAACAATCAATATGGAAAAAGAAAAATGTTGCAAACATGTTTGTGAACTGAAATTTTTAATGTGGTTATGACTAAGAGCGTCATAAGGAGATGAATTCAGAAAATCAAAATTTGAATACAGGAAACTTCTAGTACATCAGTAGTTAAAAAAGACAAGGGTCCACCTTTGGAACTCTCTGTGATTTCTTCCAAGACCTTGTCCTCATCGAGCAACAACTTTTGCAGTTTAGGAATATTATCCTCAAGTTTTGGTAACAGATTATTGGAGTCTTCACCCTCTTTCACAAGAGTTTCAATTCTAGATGAATCCTGAAATACAAACAAAATGATAAGGCACCTCACTCATGCGTACATGCAAATGCAATGAATCGTGCCTTCACCTTACCTTTTCCACTTTATCCTCCAGCTTCTTGATCTTCTGAGTCATGTACTTAAAATCTTCCCGATACTTAACATCTTGCCTCTCAAACTCCTTGAATTCTTCCTGACACTTCCTCATATCATTATCTAGCTCCTATTACATGAATAAGGGAAAAATGCATTGGTTACTACCAGATGAGCTTATCACTGAGCATATTTAACGCCAAGCAATGCTATCATCCAAACTGATAAGTTCAAGTCCAATGTCATGCAAACCTCTTGTCTTTTCACATAGTTGTTGTGCTTAGTTTCAAGCTCTTTCAGAATTTGTTTATTTTCTTGAATTTTATACCTGGAGTAAGATATCACTAAGTTCTTCACGAGTCAAGAATAACAAAAATGAATAATTATGAAAGTGATATATAAATATATATATATATAGAGAGAGAGAGAGAGATTGTAAGTGAAAGTCAAAATTACCTTTCTGCCTTAAGATTTTCTTCTAGGCTAGTAACACTCCCTTGTAACTCATCCATTTTTCCACCAGTATCATCGACAGCTAACTTTGTCGCTTTCTCTTGCCATTTCAAGAGAGATAACTCTTTAAGCATGTACGCTTCGGCTTCATTCTTCACATCCTGTTGCAAAAGAACTATTAGGGGTTGTTCAAACGTCAATGGATCCTTATAACCACAAATTTACATGCCTCCAAGCTGTCTCTTTCTTTCTCAGATAGCTTGACCATTTGCACCACTCCGGATCTTCTCTCATTTAGAGATTCTAACCTAAAACATTAACAACACTTCAGACATTAGAAGTTGTCAAAATTTGTTTTTGTTTTATTATTAAAAAATGTCACGGAACTATAGGGATTTGATTGTATAGGAGTACTAATTTATTTTTCTTATTTACCTTAGTAATCTTGTATATATATATATATATATATATATGATGTATTGTTAACATATTTCAATTCAATAAAAATATTTTACCCTAATCTTTGAGATTGTATCAGAACTCCCAATTCTTGGGAGTCTTGCTTCCGCATAAATCCTAACTGCCATGTTTGTGGTTTCTTTTGTTTTTTCTTTTCCACCTTTATTGCGGTAATATTTTTTTACCGTTTTCTATGTCAATTCAATGCAACATTGTTTGCAATATCGTTCACATTACTACGATTCACGCTACAACTGTTTGAGCCCTTTTTCTCCACTTTTTATCACGCATCCAACATCACTGCCCTATCCATCAAGATCGTCGGCCAAAACCCAAAAGATCTCTGCCAACGCAATCATCACATGTTGTCGCAGTCACTTATCCGCGCGTGAGCATCACGCACCAGTGTCCGAACCACTGTTTGCTGGTGCTTTTTTGTCAGCTTGTAGATATGTCGTTTCTCGTTCTGTTTTGGGTCGTTACTTTCAATTTTGAGCACCTTGGTTCTTGGGTCGTTTGAAATGCGCCTTCTTTTTATTAGAAACCTATTGTTTCTGATTTTTTTTCTTCTTTCATCCATGGCTAGAGAAGAGTAGTGATTAATAATGAAACTGAGACTGAAACAAGGAATAAAAGATCCCCAACTGAATTGCAAAACCTCTTATTTGTTCACCAGTTAAAAGAGAAGAACTAATTGAAGTGGTCTTAACTTGCGCGCCTTTTTGAAAGGTAAAGGAATAATGGAACATTTAAAGAAACACATCCTAAGTTTAAAAGTGGGATAAAGAAGATTATATGGTCATGGTTTGGTTATGGGATGCAATGATCTAAAAAATTAGTGACATTTACATGTTTCTCAACACTGCAAAGCAGATTTCGAAGGCATTAGAAGAGAAATAAACTCAATTTGTGGATGGAGTTGGATCATTACATAATTATAAAAGCTAAGCTTTCAAAAAATGTGCCATTACAATAGGAGTACATTGGGCAGGATAGAGTCTATGATATCTAGGGGGGACGTAACTATGATTTTGATCAAGTCTGAGTGCAAATCCTTGGTAACAAGAAAGTACCAGGAATTAATGAGGTAGTGGCTATAGTGAGGAGTGAAGAAAGTAGAAGGGGACTAATGCTAAAAGTCCCGCCTATAGATAGCTCAACAATGCTAGCTAAGAAGCATTCGACTATGATGATTGACAAAAAGAAAGGAGGAGGACCTTATGTGGAGAAGAAAGGTGAAGGAGTGTGGTGGACCTATTGCAACAAGCCTCACCAAATTGAATCATAAGCCACCTAGTGGAGAATGGAGCTCTCAAAACCTATAAAAGGAGTGGAGAAGAAAGGGAGGTCAAGCATACATAGCTACAAGTAATAATGAAGAAAGTCGAGAAGGTATAATGCAACTGAACCAAGAAAAGGTAGAAAAGTTGAGATATTTACTCACTAGTTTGGAGAAGCCCACATGTACTAGTTAATTGGCACATTCAGGTACGTTTCAATTTTCTTTTGGACATAATGTTTCAGATATACCCTTTAGCCAATACTAGATTCTGAAGCCATAACCACATGACACTTGTACCCTCACATGTCTCCACTTATTCACCTTGCCCTAGCAACAAGAAAATATCGACAGTAGCTGGTATCGTTATAACTGCAGCAAGAACACATAGCTACAAGTAATGGTGAAGAAAGTCGAGAAGGTATGATGCAACTTAACCAAGATGAGGTAGAAAAGTTGAGAGCTTTACTCGCTAGTTTGGAGATGCCCACATGTACTTGTTCTGTGGCACATTCGGGTACATTTCAATTTTCTTTTGGACTTAATGTTTCAGATATACCCTTTAGCCAATATTGTATTATGAAGCCATAGACCATATGACACTCATACTGTCACATATCTCCACTTATTCACCTTGCCCTAGCAACAAAAAAATATCCACAGTATTTATAACTGCAGCAGGTCAAGGGGATGTCCAAATAAATTCATCCATAACCCTAAGAAATGTCCTCCATATCCCTAAAGTGTCCACTAGTTTCATTTCCACACAAAAACTCTCAAAAGACCTATCTTGTAATGTTATCTTCTATAACACATCTTGTGTTTTTCAAGACAAGAATTTGGGGAGGACGGTTGGAAATTCTAAAGAATGGAGTGGCCTTTGCTATTGGAATAACCACGACTTAGCTTTGAAGTTACTCAACATTGATAATTTTTTTTTCATAATCAATACAAACCATCAAGGAGAAGGTTCTTTTGTACCATTGTCGTCTTGGTCACCCTTCCTTTGTGTGTTGTCCTTCAAATGTTCGAAATGTATATCAGGTACACGTTGGTTTGTAACCTTAATTGATGATTGTACTTGAGTTACTTAGGTGTTTTCACTAAAACAAAAAACCTAAAGTCACTTTTGTGTTTTTACAATTCTTCTCCACAATAAAAAAAAACAATTTAAAGTATTAAGAGAATTAGGTCCAGTAATGCCAAAGATTACTTTAATTGTGGTCTTAATTCTTTCTATCAAAAAGAGGGCATTATTCATGAATCTTCTAGTGTTAAAACACCCCAACAAAATGGGATTGTTGAAAGGAAAATGGTCACTTGTTAGATCAAATCCAAACTATGTTATTTCAAAATAAAGTTCCCAACAATTTTGGGGAGAAGCGATATTAATTGTTTAGTACCTCATATAACATTAATCTTCTAGTGTCTTTGTCTTCAAAACTCACATGGAATCCTTGTCCTTGTCCTTGCCCTACCCTACTGTGTCCACCTCTAGTAATCTAACTCCCAAAATATTTGGTTGGGCGTCGTTTGTCCATATCCATAGTGATAGAAGAGGGAAAATCGATCCAAAAACCTTAAAATGTGTCTTTATCAGATACTCTTCCACCTCAAAGGGCTACAAATGCTATCATCCACCATCCCAAAAATTATTTGTCTCCCAAGACATCACCTTCCATGAACAAGAAAGTTACTTTGGTCAAACTCATTTTAGGGGAAGAACACAACAAAGGAAGATGAGTCTTTTCTACTTCCTGAGTTGACTCTTGAACCATAAATTGAGACTAAAATTAATTTTAAAAGGATGGAAACGAAGGAAATGACAATGTTGAGACTGAAATTGATTTTGAGAGAGATGAAAATGATAGCACTAACGTAAGATATGTGAAGAATCTAGTATATACAAGTAGAACAAAGGTAATTATTGATTTTATTCACTACCAATAGTCATATTTGACTTTACATGCAATAACTTCCCATGACGCTTCTAACTTTAGTGATCCAACCTATGAATCTTCTCATGCACAGGAATCATAATCCAACACAACACCAACTTTTGATGACCTCCATATCTCAAATTCCCTTAGGAACAATGCTATGACATTTACCAACAAGCCCCTATACCCTCAATCCAACTGCATATGCTCCGAACAATTGTCACCTACCCATAAAACCTTCCTTACAAGCCTAAACACTACCCCTATACCTACCTCTCTATTTGAAACATTGTCAGACAGGAAATGGATACAAGCCTTGGACTTGAAAATGGAAGCACTGAACAAGAGCGGTACTTGGGATTTGGTCCCTCCACCAAATGGAAAGAAACATGTAGGATGCAAGTGTATATACACTGTAAAGTACAAGGTTAATGGGTTGATTGAGAGATACAAGGCAACATTGATAGCTAAAGGATCTACTCAAACCTATGGAGTGGATTACTTGGAAACATTTGATTTGGTTGCATAAATGAATATCGTCAGGGTGATAATAATCTCTAGCAGTTGGAACTTGCACCAATTTGATGTAAAAAAAGTCTTCCTCCAAGGAGATCTAGAAGAAGAGATTTTATATGGACTTACCTCCTAGATACAATGAGCATATAGCTGCCAACACCATTTGTAAGCTAAAAAAGGCTCTAAATGGGCTTAAAAAATTGTCACGAGCTTGGTTTGGGAGGTTTGCTAGAGTCCCAATGGTGTAGGCTTCAAACAAAGTCAAGAAGACCATACCCTCTTTATCAAACACTCCAAGTCAAGGGATGTAACAGTTTTATTGGTATATGTGGAAGACATTATAGTAACTGGTGATGATGAAAAGGAGCAAAAATTTTATAACAACACCTAGTCAAGGAATTCGAGATTAAAAACTTTTGAAAAATGATGTATTACTTGGGAATTGAAGATGCTCACTTTAAGAAAGGGATTTTCATATCTCAACAAAAATACATCACAGATCTTTTGTAAGAAACGGGCAAGACATCATGCAAGCCAGCAAGTACACCAATAGATCTAAATTTAAAGTTGAGAAATGCAAAAGAAGACATTGTAGTTGACAAGGAAATGTAGCAAAGATTAGTTGAAAGACTCATATATTTGTCACATACTAGACTTGATGTTGTCTTTGTGGTAAGCCTAGTAAGTCAATTCATGCACCAACTAAAAGGACGTACACTTGCAAGTTGCACTCATAATCATGCAATATTTGAAAGGAACCCCAAGAAGAAGAATTTTGTTCAAAGTGCAACTTGAAGAATATATTGATGTTGATTATGCAGGGTCAACTGTAGATAGAAGGTCAAAAAACAGGATATTGCATTTTCCTAGGTGGGAATCTTCTGACTTGGAAGAGTAAAAACAAAGTGGGGTATCCAAATCGAGTTCTAAAGCAAAATTTAGGACAATGGCACTAGAGATATGCAAGTTACTATGGTTGAAGATCATTTTGGAGGACCTGAAGATAAAGTGGGATGAACCAATGAAACTCTATTGATAATAAATTTGCTACTAGCATAGCCCATAATCCAGTGCAACGTGACAAAACCAATCATATTGAAGTTGACCGATATTTCATCAAAGAAAAACTCAACAGTGGCCTAATCGCACTCCATATGTCACCTCTTAAGGCAACCTTGCAAATCTTATAACTAAGGGGCTAAAACCTTGGCAACTTTGAAAGAATTGTATCCAAGCTGGAAATGGAGAACACCAATTCACCAACTTGAAAGGGAGTGTCAATAAATGTTAGTATTTAAGTATTAAAAAATGTCCCACAATTATAGGGATTTGGTTGTGTAGGAGTACAATAATATTTCCTTATTTATCTTAGTAATTTTGTATATATATTTGATGTATTGTCAGCATATTTCAATTCAATAAAAGTATTTTACCCTAATCCTTGAGAGAAGTTGTCTTCTATAACTGCATAAAACAGTGTCACCAAAAAAATATGTGAAGCATCCTTATAAAGTATATAGAATTTATACTTTTTGTGATAATTAGTAGCTTAGGTAGTTTAGTGATGACGGTTGTATAACAGTTGTCACGCAGTTTTTACATAGATGCATTTGGACTAAATCAACCCCACAAAACCAGCTTTTAACATGATTTTCATGTCATCACTATATAGTGTGGGACTCTAAACAGTTGTAACAAAATATTTAAGTGACTGAGAACAGGGACTATTGTCGATTAATTTGGTTATAACAGAATGTGAGTGGAGAATGTGAAAGGAGACAGTCAGTCTCAATTTCTGATATGACTGAAATTGTTTTATGTGGAGGCTGCAGCCCCTCAGGTTGTTGCTTACCCATTCTATACTACTTTTTCTTTTTATCCTTTCCTTGTATAGTTCATCTTCTTACATGGTTGATCGTATAGCAGATAGTAAGGGTATCTCTAGCGCGAATTACACAAAAATTAGGTTCCTATCCATCAGTTTTGAGTTTCCTAACAGATTATAAGCTGTTTTAAAACAAAAAGGAAAATTGAATCACTACATTTGTTTGGGTAAACAGCTTATGTCATGAAAGCTTATAGGTAGGCCGTGAGAGCTTTATCAAATCAGATCTTGTGTCGTGAGAGCTTATGCCATAAATTGCATTTCATAAGCTTATCTAAGAAGATTGTTGAAATGACATAAGGACTTATAAGTAGGCCAATATAACTACGTCTATAAGTTTATGACACTTTCTTGAGTCCCTATGTCATAACACAACCTCAAATAAACACCAAAAAACAACTCTTTCAGTCAAATCAGGTCAAATCAAGTCAAATTAGGCAGCAAAAACAACAAACAGTATATATTCTTTTATAATGTTGACTGAGAAGGTCCCAATTCATAATTGAAATGAAGAAAGGGTGCTCACTGTTTATATGACTCGTCAATTTTTTCTACATATTTGTCGGTTCCAATGATATCTTCCAAATATTCTAGAAAGCCTTCATCGTGAGGTCCTTGAGCTTTTGGTTTCATAAGTGAAATCTGCTCAACTTCGCCCTAATAAGAAACGGTACAAACATCAAAAGACATAAATAGGACCAACTGCAAAGAAAAAAAAAAAGAACATCATATATGAAAAACCCAACCTGAAGGATCAGAAACCTATTATTGTCAAGGTCAACACCTTTCCCTTTCAATTTCTTGGTAACTTCAGTGAAGTTACTTCCACGGTTATTAATGTAATACTTAGAGGAGTTGTCCCTAAAAGCCACTCTTTTAATCTCAAAGTCACTTCCAGGAACAGCCTCATATGTTCCATCTTCCTGCATCCATAGATAATTTAGTTATTTTTCAAATTTAAAATATGAAAAACTGTAAATCTGAAAAACTCTTTAAACAAGCTTGTGACCAAAGGAAAATAATAGTTAAAAAGCAAAAGAATATGGGACTCAAATTGAAAGACTTATGATTTACCCCGTTTATATTATATCTGATCTCATCTTATACAGAAATAACAATAAAAATAAAAAATAAAAAGAGTACCAAAATAAGATTAATAAGAAAAGCTACCAAATCGACAATCTCCTGAAAATGAACAGTAACCCCTGCACTGTCCAAATTCTGGTGATTAGTAGAATTGTGTATAAGCTCCGAAACTTTGTTCAGTCGCATCTGCAAGCACCAGTTTCCAATTAAACGAAGAAAAAAAGCAAAATAAATAGATAAATTGAAAAATAAAATACATTCCAAGCATTGAACACATTCTAGAGCATTCCATAAGACGAACCTGTTTGGCGCGCTTCCCAAACACAAACAGCATAGCATCAATCACGTTACTCTTTCCACTTCCATTTGGTCCAACCACAGCCGAAAAACTCTGAAACAAAAAATTTCTCATTCTCACATCGTTCGGTTATCAATTTTGGCAAAATTTTAAAAGTTCACAAGTAAAATCAAAGCAATTGAACGAAAAAAAATGGAAGATTCTTCTAACCTTGTGAAATGGACCAACGCGTTGTTCGCCCGCATAAGATTTGAAGTTATGCATCACCATTTCTTTGATGAAGAGTCTAGGGTGTGTGGTTGGTACGCGAGCTGAGTCGGCTTGCGATTCCATTGACGCGGAACGAGTTAACTCGGAATAATGGTTTGGGGATTTAGGGCACAAGAACAAGAACAAAGTAAAGTGTAACTTTTTGTTTTTCTGTTTTTCGTTTTATAACAAGAACAAAAACAGTTAGATTAATTAAGCAGCTCTCTCTGGAATTTGAGGAATGGTAATGATAATGAGTGAGTAGTGATTGATGATTCAAATTCGAATGGGAAAAAGAAGCTTAGCCTTGGCGGCAAATGAAATTTGGGGGAGGCCTAGGCTTCACATATTTGAAATGGGCCTTTGTTATCCCCACCTCTTCTATTGGGCCAATATTTTTAACTTTTTAAGAGCAAAAAAGTTTTTATTTCTAAGGGAAGAAATTTATTTATTCATTTAAATTGAAATAATAAATCAATTTAGAAGAAAATAAATAGAAATTCTCTATAATTTAAAAAGACGAATGTATAAACAGGTTCATAGTTTTTAGGTTAATGCATAAAGACAAAATGTCTATTAATTTGATAAAATTAAAATGACTAAACTATTCTTGTTTACAGATTTGCAACGTTGAGAACGCTAGAGTCATTGGTTGAATATGTATGTGTTTGATCAAAGTTAATTTATCAATCAAAATAAAATAAATATTTCAATAAATCGAAAAAATTAAATAGCAATGCACCAAGACAACGTTGTACTCTAACGATTAAATAACATAAAAACACATAAAATAGATATGTGTGTAACAAATCAGTTATTTAAATAACAAGATAGAGAAAAACACTCTAGAGTGTGATTCTTAGTGAAAATATTACCTAAAATCACCTTTCTTTGTGATGGAAAAGAAAAAGAGGTAAATAAAAAGAAAAGTTATGTGATTAGGTTAGAGAGGTTGCGGGCCAAAAAACAAAAAAGTTTTTAAATTGTGAGACTTTGGACCCTCTTAATTTTTTAGCAATTTGGCCCTATTTTTTCGTTTCTTACTCTCTTACTCGTATGTAGTTGGATTTATTTGAAGTTTATAATATTAACACACATCATTCTTAAAGGTGTAAACACAAGAATGAATGGTTGAATTGTGTTTTACACAGCTGATAATTTTAAATTGTGTGCTTTGTTTCCTTGTGAAATTATGATACACCTTCAAAAAATTTGTTGAAGCTCAAAGTTTAAACTTTCTTCAATGTTAGCTCAAACGGACGAATTTCTTTGCGTTGTTCTACGGTACCAATAGCGTATCATAAACCCTTTTGTAACCTTTTTTATTAGGAGAATGAAATCGGTGGGTTTGTTTTGTTTTTGGTTTTTTAAATTTATTCGTGAACGATTTTGGAACCTTATTAAAAATTTGCAATTTTAAATTGCTAAAATAAAAATAAAAAGAAGTTCAAAATCATACATTTAAACTTATTATAAGAATGGAAGTAGCATATTCAAACAAATCGTTTAATATATTGTTCTTTTTTTATCAAAATATCATATATATATATATATATATATATATATATTTTTTGTTATAATATTATACTAATTTTTTTTTAACATTTTACGATGGCCTAAAAGAAAATTAACTACCATTTAAATATAAGTTTGGTTGAACTTTTATTTGAACAAACATACGGTGTATAATATAACAATTTTTTATTTATTTTAAAATTAAGATAAACATTCTTCAAAATTTACTGGATTTGCGACTTCTTCTTCTAATATTTTTCAACCACTTTCTTCTCCAAATTTATTTACTTTTTCTTAACCATTATTGATTGCCAATATAGTGGAAATCTTTAACCAATTATTTAAAGTACAAGAAACACTCTAAAATAGAAATCTACATCATTATTATATAAAGGTAACTTTAAAGTTAACAAACAAATTTATTTGAAATTTTTTAATAAATTTATCCTTTACAATTCAACCTTTTTTGTTTTTATCTTTTCACATTCCACTTTCTATGTAATTTGTTTTTTCTAATCTCGTAATTTCCATTTGATCAGTACGTGTTTTAAATTTGGTCGATTGACAAATTTAGATTTCGCAATTCAAAAAATTTGATAAATCCGTCATACCTTTACTAATTATACCAACCAATCGAACATAATTGTTGATTAAATTTAAAATTTTAATAAATTTTAGTAGTTAATTAATAAATATACTATAAATTCAAATCAAATCATTTTATTGTAAGTCAATCATGAACAACAATTTATATTATTAAAGTAATAAGAAAATGGATTCTATAAAAAAATATTAGAAAAATAATATGGAAATGATGAAAGAAAAATAGAAAAATGATGCAGCTATGATAAAAGAATGGTATACTTCATAACTTGAATGCAGTGTAAATTGACAATTTTAATGCAAAAATTAGACACGAAAAAATTTGAACTATATGCATAACTACATAGGATAATTTTTATATAAATAGAACATGACAAGGTACAAAATATAATATGAATTGGAGAATAAATAAATACTTAATTTCACCATTTGTTCTCGTTTATTTTAGATTTCAGGTTAGTGTTTTGTGAGTGATAGAGTTGAGGCATTTTAATATATAATATAAATTGGACAATAAATAAATTAATAGACTTAATTTCATATTTGGCTATTGAGATTTAGGCGTTTGAGCACAAAGACATATTCATAAATTTTGAATAGTAGAGTCGACATATATGAGAATTTGAAATATTAAATATGTATAATTTTTTTTTTTAAAGATAACTATACATCAATAGTTTTTTTGTGGTTTTTCATATTCGAAACCATTCAATGATTTTCACATTTTCAATGTCAATAAAAATAATAATGTATAAATAACTAAAAAATTATTTAATCATTAACATCTACATTTAATTCTTCATAATATTCGTTTAATAAATATTTTATTATTCAGTATATTTTTATCAAATGCATAAAATAAATCTCCTAAACTTAAACAAACTATAAAATAAACAAACTCAACTATGTATAATTTCATGTCTTATTGCGGCGTATATTTAGTTTACAAATTGAATAAATGATTTTGGTATTTTAAACATTATAAAAGAATGTGTATTTCACAAATTGAATAAATGATTTTGGTATTTTAAACATTATAAAAGAATGTGTATTTCGAACAAATTACTACACATTGATTTATATGATTATTTTTCGTCCACTTTACTTCTAAAAATATTTTTTTATGATAAGAATATAGTCCATCGGACAATAAAGAAGCAAACAAGTAGATTTTTTATAAGATATTCAATTTTTAATTTTAGCACTTATTAACAATTAAAGTTATTTATCATAGATTAAAATTTAAAAACACTTTAATTGCATGGATTAAAATTAAATAATTATTCAAATATTTTAAATATTTTAATTATTCTCACTTTTTAACAATTAAAGTTATTTATCATAGATTAATTACTTTAATGTTAATAAAAAGATTAAAATCATATTTTAATCTTTAAGAAAAAAAATTGAAATGAATTTTGGTCTGACATGTGATATATAGTCCTACATGGCATAATTCGCCTCATATTTATATATATAGTAAGTAGTTTTAAATAATTAAATTATTTAGGAGAATTCATTTTTTATTGGATTACAGTAATTATTCTATATATGATAAACAACTTTAATTGCTAATATGTGAGAATAATTAAAAGGTATAAAATATCTGAAAATCATTAATTAAAGTTTAGACATAAATTAAAGTGAAATTGAATTGATTGCATGATAGTGCTATGTGGTATAACACTAGTCATCTGATATAATAGAAGATTAACTATTTAAAACATTATAAATTATTATTATTATTAAATTTAATTACAGTTTTGATTGATTTTGGTCTCTTTAAGAATCTTAATTAAGGAGTAAATTCGCTTAAAATATATAATTACACGGACACAGCTCAAATTAGAGTAATCAATATTGTAATTAAGTATTCTTCTATAATTATAGATGTTTTATTATTTGAAATTATTTTAATTTTTGTTGAAAGTAATAAATTATTTATCCTTAAAAAGCATATGTTTTAATTATAGAAGGAATGTATTTATAAAAAATTCTAAATTTTATAAGAAAGATGTTTAGAATGTGAATGCAAAAAATCGTTGAAAAAAAAAGAAGAATATATATAAGTTAATTTAAAACAAGACATCAATAGTGAAAATGATATTTTTTTATATAGAGTAAAAATAAAATG
>JBBPBS010000271.1:270650-296339 GCA_037974835.1 Cicer judaicum
AATTATACTTTTTATTAATCTATATTGTTCTACGTATAAAGGATATACCTTGACCTGACTTTATTTATAATTTTATAGTTATCTATTCAATCAAATAATTGTTTATTTTATATCTATAAATAAAAAGGATACTAGTGTTGGTGTAGATAGTTATTTTTCTCCTAATTTTATCATTTATTAAAAATATGTTAAATTATCGTATATTTTATATTTATAAATAAAAAAATATTAAGTGTTAATATATAATTATATGTTACGTCGTTAAAAATATATTAAATCATCATTTTTTAATTTAGTTAAAAATATAAAAAAGATATCAACATTATCGATTTTTAAAATATGAGATCAATTTATTGATAATAAGTATATTTAAATATGTTTAGTTGAGAGAGAGAAATATTTTAATAGATTGTAGAGAAAAGAAGTGGATGGTAGGAATAAAGAGTATAGATAAATTTATTTTTAGACGTTTGATTTAAGTGAAGGAGAGATAGATTTTCAATGATTTATATGTATATTTACTCACATCTTCTACCCTCCCCTCCAAATTCTATCTCTCATTTCATTTCTCCTCTTAAAGATTTGGATAAAAAATATTTTCTCTCCTTCATTCCTCTCTATCTACCTCCAATGAAACAAATCCTTAGTATTTTGTCCTTCTTTATATATATATATATATACTCACCTCCTCTTTCCTCTCGTCCAAATTCTCTCTCTCACCTTCACTTTTTCTCTTAATATTGAAATCAAACATTTTATCTAAATATTTTCTCCCTTTCATTCTTCTACCTCTACCTCTGCTCTTCTTTACTCGATTAAATAAATTTAAATATATAATCGTATATAATTTATAATTTTTTATTATTTTTATCTAGAAAACTAGATTGACGGAGACACGGGTGGTAAGAAGTAGAATTCCTTTTGACCGTTTAATGACATTCTTATCACTATTTTTTTTTGACCATATTTATCAATTTTACATATTTAAAAAATAATTAATAATACTATCAAAAAATAATAATTAATAATACTGATTAAAAAATTCTCACATAAACTTTTACATTTGTATTTGGACATAATTATATTCCCATTTTTGTGAAATACTTCAGTCAAAAAAAATATATTTGTAAAAGATATGATTGGTTTACTATTACTAGTTATATCAATATGTTAATTAACTCATGTAGTTGTGTCACCCTTGTATTTTAAATTTATAGTTTACTATTGAGCCACATATTTAATATATGTAACCACTATTTTATAATTTACTAGTTTAAATTCTTTGTGCAATGCATCCGTTCATAAAAATTAACTAATAAATTTATTTTTATGTTTTTATTAAAAAAAAAAAGGATATTATACTTTTTTTATGATTATAGTTTTTTAAGTTAAAATTAAAGTGTATTGGCATAACACGGAAGAAATGACATTCCATTTAGGTTAACACCCATGATTCTTATATATCATTTACAACACTTTAATATATATAATTAAAATAAAACAAATTAAAAGGAGATAATAAATTTTAAGGGATTCGGTCAATACTGAAATAAACATTTTATAGGACAACCAACAACTAGGGGTCGACATAGTTTCTGGATCGGTCCGATTCAATAGAAGATTTAAGTTTGCGGAAGGGTTTTTTTGAGTTGATGAGTTGAGCAGCTGAAAAATAAGAGTTCACATGGATCTACGCAGTCAAATTTAGATGGGTAGTTTAGATCTCGGTATCCGAATCTGACCGAATTATATTATTATTTTTATAATATATATTAATATTATTAGTTTTATAATATATATTAATATTATTAGTTTTATATTATATATTAATATATAAAATACACACAATACTACTCACTCTTAGTACTAACACATTCATGTCTCACAAAGCCACAACTTGGTCCAAAGTAATTTTTTTTAAAGCCCAATAACACACAATCCTCTAATCCAATTAACACTTACTTTAGTTCAAATTTCAACACAATCACTCACATTCGCTTCACTCTTTCTCATATCTATCAAAGACTTAAACGGTCCTCTATGAGTCTTTGTTGCTCACAATCACAATCATCATCGCCACCATCACTATCGTTGTCATCACCATCGTCACCGTCTCACTTTAGCCTACAAACATGCAACGAAATCTATCTAGTAAATTTCCATTGAAATTTTTACCAAAACCTAACTCTCTAAACTCTGAAAATTTATTCAATATTTATCTTAAAAAGTTACTTTTTTCTTTATTCAATATTTATTTTGAAAAGTATTATATGCTTTTGTGTTTTATTTTGGTTTATTCTTCACATTAAAGTTACTATTTTGTGTTAGGATTTGATCTTTTTCACTAACATTTGTTTTATGATGTTTTCATTATATTTAGGTATTGATAATATATAGAGATTGTCCATATCTCACTATCGTTGTCATCACCATCGTCACCGTCTCACTTTAGCCTACAAACATGCAACGAAATCTATCTAGTAAATTTCCATTGAAATTTTTACCAAAACCTAACTCTCTAAACTCTGAAAATTTATTCAATGTTTATCTTAAAAAGTTACTTTTTTCTTTATTCAATATTTATTTTGAAAAGTATTATATGCTTTTGTGTTTTATTTTGGTTTATTCTTCACATTAAAGTTACTATTTTGTGTTAGGATTTGATCTTTTTCACTAACATTTGTTTTATGATATTTTCATTATATTTAGGTATTGATAATATATAGAGATTGTCCATATCTCATTTATGTGTTGAACCTTTAGAGAAAGTTAGTTTATTATGATTTCTTAATGTATTTTTTATTTTTTTAAGGTTAATCTATGATTTCTTAGTGTTTTATGATTTCTTAAGTATTGATTATACTACTATTATTCATATTTCTAAGATAATGGTGAAATTTATTGTGATTTATTTTTTCAATTGACAGTGCTTTTATTTGTAGTTTATGTAGATTTAGATTTATTAGTTTTACATTTGTAGTTATTTACGGTATTTTTACTTGCTATTTTTGTAAAATGTGATTTTATAATCTTATATTTTCTATTTTAAGGTTTATGTTCTTGTAATTTATGAGTTTTAATTTTTGGTTTGATGTGTTTATTTTTTTTAAGTAAGTTTTTGCCTTTATGAGTTAAGGTATTTTAAGTTCATAAGGTTGTAAGTTAGGTTTCTTGAGTTAATGTCCATGTTTGTTGTATTTATTCTTTTTAGTTTACTTTTTACTTTCATGTTTGAACTATTTATTCTTTGTAGTTTTATATTTATGCTTTATTTCTTTATTTATTTTTAATTTAACATTCATGTTTGATTTGTTTATACTATTTAGTTTTATATTTATCTTTTATTTTTTTATGATGTTTAGTTTTAGATTCATGTGTCTCATTATAATTAAATATTGCTACATTGTAGATTCTGTTCAATACTTACTTAGTATTTTTTGAACTTTTCTGATTTGGATTAATGAAACAATGCCAAAGAGGCAAAAGCATCCAAGGAGCTAGGCCAAAAAATTGTAAGTTAAACACGTAAATATTTTGTTAATCAACTTGTTGAAAAGAGATTGTGTATGTTATTTTTAGACTACATAGTTTTTTAGAATAATTTAACTTATATATTGTCTAGTGCATGCTAATAATATGTTTCATGTGATATGGTAATTAAGCCTATTCCTTAAATCTGATTACAATTGGTAGTTAAATTTATGCTAATAATCTGATTTTTTAGACTTCATGGTTTTTTAGATTTTGTGTTATGATTACAAGTAAAGGTGTTCAAATAACTACTTTGAACCAAATTGAACTAAATTGTCGTTAAAAAAGCTAAACTACTTATATAACTTAAGAACTAAACTGAATTTAATTCTATCAACCACTCAATGAAAATGTTGTTTCCTTTGGAAAATTCACTGGCTAATTTTTAATAGGTTAGTAAAAAATGGATGAAGAATTGCAGAGAATATTAGAAGCAAGAGAATTAAGAATGGATGAAAAGAATGAAGTGAAGTATGGGGATCAAGCATTGGTAGCACAAGTTCATAAGAAGGGAGATCAGTAAAAGAGATGGAAGAAGAATAAATTCAAGAAGACTGAGGATATGTTTGAGTCCTCATCCAAAGGAGGAAATGCTAATGGCAAATTCAAAGGAAAATCAAATAATTTTGACAAGAAAAAGGTACAATGCAACAATTATGAGAAGTTTGGACACTTTGCTAATGAATGTTGGATTGGAAATGGAAAACAAAAGAAAAAGGATGAACATGAGGCATATTCTGCACCAGAGGATAATTCAAACTCAAACACGGTCTTGTTGATTGCTACCACAAATGAAGAACCTTCTCAATCTCAATTCCGGTTCCTTGATACTAGGTGCTCCAATTACACGACAAGTCACAAGGAGTGACTGGTAGATATTGATACATCAAGAAGAAGCAATATTAGGTTTGCTGATGATAAAACCTTGGAAGCTGAAGGTGTTGAAAACATGGTGATCAAAAGAATAAATCGAAAGACACTGGTAATTGAGAATGTGTTGTATGTGCCAAGGATGAAAAACAACTTAATAAGCATAGGCCAACTGATTTAGAAAGGATTGTAGGCGAGTATAAAGAATGTTGCACTAGAAATGTATAATGGATAAAAGAAGATTAAATTTAAGGTTCCTCTCTCAAAGAACATAACCTTTGTTTTTAACATACAAACTGCAGACATCTAATGTCTGAAGGTAGTGAGCTCAGTTGATGAAAACTAGATGTGTCATTCAAGATTTGGCCATCTAAATTTCAGAAGCTTGCAACAACTAGGAATAAAGAATATGCTCAATGGCATTCCCTTGATTGATGTTTTTGAGATGGTGTGTGAAGTGTGTATGACAAGAAAATAATCAAGGAACTTCTTCAAGTCACAAGTGAAAGGAAGAACAAGGAATTGTCTTGAAGTGGTTCATAGTGATTTATGTGGACCATTTGAGGTGCCATCATTAGGAGGTAATAAGTACTTCATTACTATTGTTGAGGAATTTAGTAGTATGTTATCGATTTATTTGATAAAAACCAAAGATGAAGCACTTGAAATATTCAAGAATTTCAAAGTGAAAGTTGAGAAACAAAGTGGAAAAATTGTCAAAGTATTGAGGATAGATGGAGGTGGTGAGTATACATCAGATGAGTTTGAGTAATTTTGTGTAAAACATGGAATTGAACATGAAGTGAATGCCCCTACACACCTAAACATAATGGACTAGTTGAAAGAATAAACAAAACTATCGTAGACATGACTAGAAGTATGTTGAAGGGATAAGAGTTGCCACACAAGTTATGGGGTGAGGCTACGTCAACTGCTGCCTACATCTTGAATAAATGCCCAACAAAGAAGCTGGTAGAGAAAGTGTATGAGGAAATCTGGATTAGTAAGAAGCCAATAGTAGGACACTTGAGAATATTTGACGCTCTATGTTTCAAGCATGTGTCAGACCAAAAGAGAAGGAAATTACAAGACAAAAGTGAAGCCATGATACTAGTTGGGTACCATCCTCTGGTGCATACAAGCTCTATGATCCTACTAAAGGAAAGGTTGTAGCCAACAGAGATGTAAAAATAATTTAGCAAGAAAATTGGGTCTAGAAGTTGAAAGAAAAGAGCACCATCCAACCCTAGAATAGAGACAGGATGCAGCCAACACCAGCTAGGCCTACGAACACGAGACCAACATCATTAACCATGTTTCGTTTGCAAGATAAAGGAGAAATATGTTGAGAAAAAATCTCTCAAATGATTTTAATGATAACAAAATTAGTTAAAATATTATGATTGTGGTTAATGACTAACATGTGCTCATGAGTGTATTAATATAAGAAAATAGGTTGTCAATCATTAAGGCAAAAGGAAGAAAAATATGATTCAAATATGAGGATGAAAAATGTTGAGGATGGAAATTGCTGAAATTGAAAACTGTGAGGATGGCCTGCAAATTGAAAAATCTTCAGATCTGCAAAATCTGTACCCTCACCAGAACTAATCTTTTTATTAAAATGCACAACAATGTCAAGCAATGAATAAATAAAGTATTTGAAATCAAAAGTCAGAAGGTCAAAGGAAAAAGATGATTATAGCCAGATCTAGAATCCAGAGGATGGCAAACTAGGCTGAGGATGGTTCAACAAAGTTGAAAGCAACCCATCAAGCTTTTGCAAAGGCTAAAATCAGACCATTTATTGTGCTTGCACGAATGAATGCATGAAGAAGTCAAGTTAAAGAAAGGCAACAAGAAACAAGCCAAAAATAGAAGATCTCATGTGAATGTCATATGTAAAAGGGTGGCTTACTCTTTCTTGTCAACATCACCTCAAAAGTTGAAATCAACCTATACCTTAAAGTTTTCGAAAAGGTTGTAGCTCACATGGTCAAAGAAACAACTTTGCACTTTTGATAAAAGAGAATTGACAAGGACTTGTCAAGATCAAGTTACAAGAAAGTGCATGCGCAAGGATGGCAACTGCTTGGGCTAGAAAAGACTCAATGTCAGTTATGTAATTATGATGAAAAACCTTGGATCTTTAGAAATGAGTTCCAACGGTCATCAAAGAACTTGGACCCCTATAAAATGCAACAAGCTCTCTATCATAAGACACACAACACACTTGCATAAAAAGATCAAACATCTTAATGCTATCAAGAGCAAAAACTCATCCTCACTTCTTTCTTTCTTTGATCCTACACTATATCTTTGTAAATCCTTTGAGAAAGTATTTAGTATCAATCACTCTCATATCACTTTGTAATTTCCTTGTGAGTTACACTTGGAAATATTTGAAAATTGATTGTAAGCTTGGTGAAGCTAAAGAATACACAGTTTGTAATCATCATCGGCGTGAGGTTGATCAGCATGAAAGTTAGTGAAATCTCACAAGGATGTGAGGACTGGACGTAACCATCTTTAGGTGAACTAGTATAAAATTGCGTGTGTCTCTCTTATATTCTACTCTTACTCTTTTGCTCAACTCAGATCTGACGATATGAAAAATCTCATCCTCGAGCTAGCCATCCTCAGCGAGAGGATAGTTTTTAAAATACTTAAAAATTATTTTTAACAGTAAAATCCCTATTCAACCCCCGTTTCTAATGATATTTAGTTACATCAAAATATACTTAAAACAAAAAAGCTTAGCCAGTTTTTAACACATGTAATAGTTTTTTAGATGATAATTTAAACAACTAGCTTAAAATGTATAGGTTTAAATTCTATTTTATATACATTTGGCTTAAAATGTAAAGCGTTTTTATCTAAAAAATGTAACCGCATATATAATATAAATCGGTTGTTTAGACAACCGACATAAAAACGAGTGTATTTTAATCTAAATATATTCATAAATATAAATTAATTTTCTTATAATGATCCCACATTTTCTACAATTTCATTGGTTATACTATTCGAGCTAAAAGGAGTGAAGAAATTATGCGTCATCACATTTGAAGAAATTATGAATTTCATTGGTTATACTACATTTGAAGAAATTACGAACTGTTTTACGTGATAAAGTTGATTATGAAGTTTTGATTTCCTAATGAAGATTATTTCTTGAGGTTGTTGGTTCATTCAAAATTAGATTACAAATGTTTAGATTTATGCTTAAATCCTATGATTTGTACGAGTGTCAATTGAACATTTTCCTTGAAGTGATTTTTATTCAACATCCTTTGAACGTAAATCTAATAACTGAAACAAAATTGCTACCAACACCCCCCATTTTGCTATTTACACCCCTCAAAATTTTAAAAAAATCAAAATGCCCAAAATGCCTCTGTCATCAACAATACACATTTATTATCCCATAACTCATTTTTATCAAATTTCATCACACCTCACTAACTCACATACATCATCAAACCTCACTAACCGATACTCAAAATCATTAAAAAGTTACATCATTCACTAATAACCTACAACACACTAGTTTGATCATCACATTGTAGTTGAAACTACATAAAAAGGTATGTTTGTTGCTCTGATTTTTTGGTTCGTATTTTTTTTGTAAATCTGGGGATCTTACGTGAACTCAGTTCACGTACGTTATGTTGTTACGTGAACTGAGTTCACATATGTATAAAAAAAATAAAAAAACTGAAACATTACGCAATCTGAATTCACGTAAACGTACGTGAACTCAGATTGCGTATTTAATGGAGTTTGAAACCTATCACCACATATTGTACGCATTCTGAATTCACGTACGTTTACGTGAATTAAGTTCACATACATAAACTGAAATTGCGTACCCCACAGGATTTGGAAAAAAAATTGGTACGTGAGTTGCAATTCACTGACGTTTACGTGAACTCAGTTCACGTAGGTTTACTAAATTTCAATTCACGTAAACGTCAGTGAAATGAGTTCACGTAAACGTCAGTGAATTGCAATTCACGTAAACGTCAGTGAACTGAGTTCACTTACGTTTTAAAAAAATTGAAAATTTATTTTTTCGTTTGTTCTGAATACAGATAAATGGACCAAGGGGAATACAACAGTGATGAAATGTATGAAGGTTTGGAACCTGATTTCGAGGATATGAATGACTGTTTGGAACGTGATTTCGATGAAAGGTATGATGATTTTGATGCAATGAATGACGCTATGAACAAGGGAGGTGAAGATGTTATGGTTGATTTGACTGATTTATTTAGCACCAGCATGATGTTGGATACGCGAGATGATTTATTAAAATGGACTAGAAATGTTGGAAGGGAAAATGGAGTTGTCGTTGTTATTTTTAGATATGAAAATGCGACAGCACGACCAAGAACAAAGATAAAATTAATTCTTGGTTGTGAAAGAAGCGGTAAATATAGACTTTGGAAGAATTCTAAACTGATGAGGAGTACTTGGAGTAGAAAATGTGAATGTCCATTTAGATTGAGAGGTACACCATCAAATGTTGGTGATGAATGGTATCTGCATGTAATATGTGGTGTCCATAACCACGAATTGGCTAAAAAACTGACTGGTCATGCTTTCTTAGGCCAATTGTCTCAGGAAGAGAAAGTTGTACTTGGTGATATAACGAAAAATATGATCAAACCAAGAAACATATTGATGACAATAAAAGATCATAATGTTACAAGTTTGACGACAATAAAACAAGTTTACAATGCACGTCAAGCATATCGTTCATCACTTAGAGGTAATAAAACAGAAATGCAACATCTTTTGACATTGATGGAACGCGACAAATATGTCTATCGATATAGGAAGGTAGATGATTCAAATGAGTTGAGAGATATCTTTTGGGCTCATCCAGATGCTATCAGTCTTGTAAATAATTTTCACATAATATTGATTTTGGATAGCACATATAAGACATGTAGGTATCGAATGCCATTACTTGAAATTATTGGTGTTACATCTACACAAATGACATTTTGTGTGGGATTTGCGTATCTACAATCTGAACATGCTGATAATTTTACATGGGCACTACAAATGTTGAAAGAACAGATTACAGGTGGTGAAGTTGAAGTAATTGTTACTGATAGAGATCTTGCTTTGATGAACGCAGTTGAATGTGTTTTTCCAAAGGCGGTCAATTTATTATGCTTGTTTCATGTATGCAAAAATGTCAAAGCGAAGTGCAAGATGACTGTTTTTCCAAAAAAGAAGCAGGTGCAAATAATGGAGGCATGGGAGGCTCTTGTTTACAGCTATGATGAGGCCCAATACTATATGAATTTGGCTAACTTTGAAGGAATTTGTAGTAGCTCTTCTATCTTTAATGATTATGTACATGACCAGTGGTTAATTCCTCACAAGGAAAGATTTGTAGAGGCGTGGACAAATAGAGTTATGCACTTTGGGAACACTACAACACAAAGGGTTGAGTCGGTGCACTGGAGTTTGAAACGGATATTACAAGATAGCATTGGTGATATATGTAGTGTTTGGAAAACCATCAATAGCATGATTGTATTACAACACAGTGAGATAATAGCATCATTTGAAAAAAGCATAATTCAGAAGGTTCATCGACATAGTAATAGATTGTATGCTTATTTGCGTGGTGTTGTGTCAAAAAATGCAATAGATCACATTGCGGCAGAGTTTGATCGCGTGAAGTATGTTGGTATAGATAAGTCTGAATGTCGCTGCACAATTAGGAGAACACATGGTCTACCTTGTGCATGTGAGATAGCCAGGTATAGTATGATCCCCCGTTCTATTCCGTTAGATGCTATTCATGTTTGGTGGACTAAATTAATTTTTCATGATGATGGATCGGGTAAACCTTCAGAATTATCTGTGAAACATGAAATAGAAGTGATAGTGAAAAAGTTTGATGAACTTGATGTACTTGGAAAAATTGCAATGAAAGGTAAATTACGTGAGATTGCGTATCCATCGACTACGTCGATGTGTCCACCTAAAAAAGGCAAAAGTAAGATATCCAAAAGAGATAAATCAACCAAGCGTGATCCATCTTGGTGGGAATATGTGGATGCAAGTGTTCGATGCAGTGGCACAAATGCATGCAGTATTGTAACTTCTAATAAAGTACAGCAACCTCGACCATCAGTAACAAAGCTCACACCTCGACCATCAATCAGCAAAGTTCAACAACCGAGAGTTCTTATCTTCAAGGATTGGTTTCCGGTTGAAATTCACAAATTCATAGATGACATTATTGATGTGGGCGAGGATGGTAATTGTGGATATCGTGCAGTTGCAGCTTTACTTGGAATGGGTGAGAACTTTTGGGCATTCATTCGTCAAGAGTGTGTGGTAGAGCTTCAAGAATTCATGTCTCATTACGAGATAATTTTTGGTGGACAAATTTTTGTTCAACAACTTATACACAATGTATATGTTGAACATGTTGCAACTTTGGATAATTGGATGACACTTCTAGAAATGGGATATGTGATTGCTTCGAAATTTAACTTGGTTTTTGTCGCATTATCACTTACAATCAGAAACATTTTTCCCATATAGAAGTCCACCACCAACACCTACTTCAGATCATCGTATGATAGTTATTGCATTTGTTAATAACTGTCATTTTGTGCAGGTATTTAATTTTTCACTTACATAGTTATTCCCATTTTATGCATTTGTTGACATTTAATGTCATATTTAATAAATTATAAATTTATTATTTTAACAGGTTTATTTAAAGCCAAATTCTCCTATACCACCACCAAGTAATTTGTGGAGAAAATATTGCACAGAAGAAGCACGTCAATGGGAATTTATTTACAATTATCGCATTCAACATTGGTTGAAGATATTTCCGTGCAGTATAAACGAATATGTTGTAAAGTAGATGGATATGTATAGATGAATATGTTGTAAACTAGATGGATATGTTACAATGAATATGTTGTAAAATTAAAATATTTCCATGCATTATAGATGAATATCCAACATATCCAAAAGTACGCAAAAACTAAAATATCCAAAAGTACACAAAACTAAAATATCAGTTTCGAAAGTACCCAAATATTACAAAAATACCATGTTCGAAAACATTATAAATAAATCCTATGTCCTTCTATTTCTTCTACGATATGGTACTATGTTCGTCCAATCTCTACCACCACCCATTTGACTTCGCATCAACAAAATTAACTCATTAATGAGTGGCATGCCATAAGGTAATATCAGTTGTCGACCAATCATCTCTTCAGCAATTTCTATTGCTCGACGCTGTGATAAAAAATAAATTAAGTATCAATAATAAAATAAATTAAATATCAATAATGAAATAAATTAAATATCATTAATAAATTAAATACCGTTATGTCAACTGTGTCATCAGTAGGATCGCCGCCATCAGCTGCATGAGTAGCATGATCAGTAGGCTCTGCATTAGCTTCATGGACTGGTCCTCTATGAATGATGTATGGATGAGAAATTCTGCGAAACCAGTCCATATAATCATTTGAGCATACTACATGTCCCTGCACAACTGCGCCAGCATCCACTACATGCACAGCATATTGCGTAAACATTATGTCCATCTCATCTGGTGTGGTCGTCTGACCCACTACCTCTAACAGTGAGCCAGGAATGGTTTGGACATGACCATATCGCCGCAATACTCTGTCTGGTAGATGAGCATACATCTTCGAACCCCAACGTATCCACCCTCGAAATAAAGATACATCTTCAAAAGGCCGCTTCAGTCGATGCTCCTCATATGGTGTCCAACAGATCTCGTCAACATCAATCTCATCAAGAGCTTTCCTAAATGGAAGAACCAAACCCTTATCCCTTTTAGGCTTCCATTTAAGTGCTATAGGATAGTCTTCAATGTAACTAGGAGAAAGTCTACAACAGTCTCTACATAATGTAGGAAAATGCTCATAGACCCATGCCTGCACATATATAATAACATATCATTAGTTTAGCATCAGTATTAATAAAAAATATAAACACAATAAACAATTATACAGTTTACCTGTAAAAGTGTCAAATACCCTGAAACAGATCTGGTTTGATGCATGTTGGCTTCTCGAAGATTGTCACAAATATAAGCAAGATCAGCTGCACCCTATGCATATCCCCCGCAAGATTTAAGGTCTCGGAAGCACTCAAGATAAGCAACACTAACTCCGTAGGCACTCTTATCGCTGAAGAGTGTGCAACCGACCAAAAACAATAGATATGCTCTCGCAGCCATCTGCCAATGCTGCTCCTGACAACGCTGATTGTATACGTCAAGTAACCAACTATACCTAATTGTGGTTGTCCGCGTCACATTAAATTCAGCATAAGCAACACCGTGACTAACTCCAAGAAGCTCTGCCAATATATCTGCACCTTCATCCTTGTTAAATACATTAACATTGAAGAATGCACCAGTAATGGGAATATGCAACAGAGATGACACGTCGTCCAATGTAATCGTCATTTCACCAATAGGGAGATGAAAGCTACTAGTGTCACGATGCCACCTCTCTACGAATGCAGAAATAATCCATTTGTCGATCATTTCATAGCTGCATTTTATTAATGAATACAATCCCGAGCTTTTAACTAGTTGCTCAACCTCTTGGTCTTCAATAACAGCTTCTTTTAATTTTTTCCCATTGCTGAACACCCTTAGTTCTCCCCGATCCTGACATTATTTAAGTGCAAAATATAAGTTAAAAATAAATGTTAAACATAAATTTAAAAAAAAAAATTAGTTAACTTAATTTGATTGAGAAAATTACCTCGCCATCCCAAAGTCGAGTCGCAACATGATCGCCAAATGTTCTAAGGACAGAACTATCAACCGGACCACCGGGATAGCCAACATCCTGTGGTGGCTCATCTATATCAGCTGTTTGGGGTTCGGGTTGGGCTTCAGGTTGGGACTCTTCCTGTTGCTGCTGTACTCGTCGCCGTTGTGTCCTTGCAGAAGCAGTTGGCCTAATACGGTGACCGTCCGCATTAGACTCTGCATTAGAAGTACCCTCATTAAGTCTAATACGATCCTCTCTGTCAGTATACATAGTGCGCACCATATCTGTAAAACGAAAATCATTTAAAAATATATAAAGAGTAAATCATTTCTGAATTAAGTAAACCAATTTTCAAAATTCCATAAATCACTTACATGAGACTGCCATTGGTATATAGTCACCAATAATAATTTAAGAAAGTATAAGTAGTTGAATGTAAATAAGCCAAATTATTGATGACCGTTTAGAATAATTGCCTTTAATTAATTGTTTTTATAGCAATGGTTCTATAAATTTTTTATTTGTTGGTTTGGTTTAGCACATGATTTCAAGGGTTTCATATAATAAATAACAAAGGGTTTCATGTCATAGTGAAGAAGAAGAAAAAAAAAAATTGGATTTGAAGTGTACGTGAACTGAGTTCACGTATGTTTACGTGAACTAATTTTCCAAACCTTACGTGAACTCAATTCACGTACGCAAAAAAATTTCAAAAACCCAAACCTTACGTGAACTCAGTTCACGTAAGGTTTGGGTTTTTGAAATTTTTTTTTTCGTACGTGAATTCAGTTCACGTACATTTCTGGGTTTTTGAAAAATTTTGAACGTACGTGAACTGAGTTCACGTACGTTTCTGGATTTAGGGCAAAACGCAGGTTGTTCTTCATCAACCCAGAACAACATAACAACATAAACAAACAATGATAATAGATAAAACAAAACAACATAACAACAAAAACAAAGAATGATAATTACTTACTTGAACTTGGTTGATGATGATTGATGATTGATGAAGATGTTTGATGAAAATGGTGGATGATGATTGATGAAAATTGTGGATGATGATTGATGAAAATGGTGGATGATGATTGATGATGAGGCTGGTGAGATTGCTGAAGAAGATGAAGAAGGGATGAAGAGAGTTATGTAGAAGATGAAGAAGTGATGTTATGAAGAAGAAGATGAAATAAAGGGAAGAGTATTTTGGTCCTTTTTGTAATTTTTAAAATTTTGAGGGGTGTGAATAGCAATATGGAGGGTGTGAATAACATTTTTGTAACTGAAAATGTCAAACTATATATTAGCATGGGATGATGGGAATGACTAATATGAGTATCATAATTGTGTTCTCACTCTTTGTGTGGCAGTGTTTTTTTGATAACAAACATAGTTGTATAATTTTTACATTTTTCCCACTATTCTTGGTACAATTTGTGCTCGGAATAGTCCATCGATATATATATATATATATATATATTTACCTTTTGTATTTTTATAATGTATTTTGCTTATAAAAATAATACTATATTATAATAATAGAAGGTGCAAGAAAGTCAATAAATTAATTAAACTTAGACAAATAAATTAAAAAAAAATTCTAGGATATTATGTAGTTGAAAATTTTATTATTTTAAAATAAAATAATATTATTTAGTGAAAAAATGATTTACATGTACATGTTTTCTATATTTCTATTTAAAATGTAGAAATATGAGAATATTTTCAATGAGAAGTACGTGGACACGATGTCTCAAATTATTATTTTTTTTTTAATTTCTCCAAGAGCATCTCTAACGATGAACACAATATGGGGTTAATTAGATGGGATCTACTATGCCATATTATTTTGGAGCAACTCATTCATTTTTACTCCAAAGGTGAATTCAACATGGTTCATTAAATATAGTCCACTAACTATTATAGATTTATTATTATTAATAAATAAAAAGGTAATTCTAGAAAGAATAAGAGGAAAAATATATTGTATTTATAAAGATTAAAACATATTTAATTCTTTTATAGTACAATTAAGAAAAATTAATTCTTTTATAGTACAATTAAAAATATATTTAATTCTATTTTATACTGATTGTTTTTCACTTTAATTAAGAAAAATTGACAGGGATTATTAATGTATTCATTTATATGTTAATATTCATAAAATGACATTTATATTTAATGCGTTAAATATGACTTTATATAATTGTAGACAAATTAGTAATTTTAATAAGATAATTTTATTTTCTCAATTAGGAACATTTTTAAAAAATACTTATTATTTTTTATATACTTTAGTGATGAAATCGTAGAAAAAATGATGGTTTAGAAAATAAATAATGGTTTATTTCATGGTCAACTTCATCCTTTGATAGTTATTTACGGATACCATTCTTTTACATAGTTTCTTAATGTACGATGTTAACAAAATATCGCCCACGTAAGCAGAGGATGTCATATATATATATATATATATATATTGGAACTTCATTGAAGGCTTTATTCTAATTTAAAAAGTCGACCTTTTAATAAAAAGATGTCAATTTAATAATAATATTAATAAATTATTTTAAAATATTAATTTTTTTATCAATTAAACATAAAAAACTAAAAATCACTTTATTTAAATTTATCCAAATACATAAGTAGTTTTTAGATTTTTTGGTTCCCGTTATTTTTTTACTATGTGACGCGTTTATGAATGACGTGATATTTGTAATTTTGATAAAATAATTTCTATGTCATTAATATTATAATTTATTTTATTTATATTTTAAAATATTTGAAAAATAAATAAATTTGAAGTATTTTGCTTAAATATTTTAATTTATAAATAAAATAAGTTTATTTTAAAAATTAAATATATATATATATATTTAATAAATATTAAAATGTAATAAATTACAATATTCAAATATTTACAATAAAATAAAAAACATTTTAAATATTTTATATAAATATTTAAAATTATTAAAAAAAATTATATTAAAATAAAGAAAATATAAATACTTTATTTAAATATTTTAAAATTTAAATATTTTAATATACAAATAAAATTAATAAAATAATTAAGTGCCACATCATCAAAAATGATGGAGGATCAAAAAAATCCAAAAAATTGTTAAGAGGAGAGAAAAAAACCTGATATCAAGGGATTAAAAGTGTATTTAGCATAAATAAGTAAATTATAAATATCTAAATACAACTTCAAGATAATACTAACATTCTAGCTATTTAAAATGGGTCATACTTCTAACATTTTTTTGAAGCAAATTCATCAACCAAGTTTTTATTGTATTGTAATTGTATCTAAAATATCATTATTAATTGCTATCAACGTTAATTTATTAAACTTTTCTTGCAATATGATAAACCACACGTAAGACTCAACAACTTTAATCTTATAAAACTTATTTATGCAAAAGTGATTGTCATGAGAATGATTAGCAAAATTCCATGCAATAATTGTATTAGAAAAATAAAAAACCTTTCAAAAATTATAATGTATCAATAGGTCATATTTTTTCTCCAAACAAGATTTCTCTTAGTAACTTTAACTCTACAAATTATTAATTCTCATCAATATCAGATTGATGGAAGAACCTTTTATGATCGATGTCTAAAGATGCTTTCTCATTTGTATGTTGCTGATGTTAGAGGAGTCTATACTCAACATAATTTTTGTGGTTTTTTTTTTTACTTAATTGTAGTTTTCATCATCTATTTTAATCAATTCATGAAATTAATCTCATATTTAAAACGTTTACAATTTTGGTTTATCTCTAACCTTTTTTAACTAAAAAAAAAGAATATCATTTGACATATTTTAAACAATATGATATATGATAACAATTAATAACATATAACACCCATAAAATTACAATATATAATACCATCTAAAAAATTTAATTACATCTTATGAAATGATTTATTTTTATAATATAATTAATAACATATAAATAATGAATGCATGTAGATAATTTTACAACTTGAGATTGTTTACCACATTAAAAACATCTCACCATTTTCTAGTTAAAAAATATGAAGAAGAGATAAAAAAAATGTCAACTTTTAAAATTGAGATATTTCATAAATTGATTAAAAGAAATACAATTAAGTTTTTTTTTAGACTTAGACCTTCTTTTCTTCCAAAAAATAAAAAAATAACTTAAAAATAAAAAATAAAAAAAATGAAAATCAAAGCCACCATCTAACCTAAAGGGGAGGGGGAGAGAAAAAACATGCGAAAATTTGTTTTCAAACTCATCAGACTCAAATTTTAGGGAATATTATAAATACAATTAGGGAGTATTATTTTAGGGAATATTATAAATACAATTAAGGATAGTTTGGTTGATGAGTCTTTATTTTGATGAGGGGATGGGGATAAGGGTCTTTGGTGAAGTGCATGTTTATGTAAATTTGGACAATTTCAATTCTTAAGAACTATGCATGTAATAAATGTCTGAGTTATAGTCATCCAATATTGAACCCAAATAAAACAAACACAAAAATAACATATTGAGGTCTTTTACAACGCTTTTTTAAACACAAGCGCTGTAAAAGGCCCTTTTAAAAAAAATAATAAATATGTTTACATCGCTCTTTCTAACAAGCGCTGTAAAAGGTCCTTTTAAAAATTAAATAAAGATACAATTTACAGCGTTTATATTAAAGAGTGTTGTAAAAGACTCTTGTAAAATAACCTTTTAAAAGCGCTTACAGTTACGAAGTTCACTTAATTCAAATTTGAACCGAGGCCTTCCAAGTGTGAATTCTAGGGGTTAACGCTCAAGAGTAACTAATATTAAAGGAAAAATTAAGGCTCAGTAATTAACGCTCAATAATTAAATATATGACTATATAATTTATGGAATTCAAAAGTGTGTTAATATTTATAATATAACTTTAATGTATTCTGATGGAGACCTTTTACAGCGCTTATTGGGAAAAGCGCTGTAAAACGTTTTAAAAATAACATTCATCAGACACCTAACTAGACCTTATCTAGCAGGATTTTCTTCAAACACCTTGTACGCATTTTTCGCAAAAACACATTGTTAACAAGCTCTTTAACAAAAACACATTGTTAACAAAAAAATCAGACTCAAATCAATTTTTTGCAACATGGCAAATGAACCTGAAGACCAAGTTTCGATTTAAGAAGGAATGTAGAGAGATAAAAAAGGGTGTTGTTTCGATTTAAGGAACCTGAAGACCTGAAGATTGTTTTGCTTGGAGGTTCAACATGGCTTTGATGTTTGTGAAGAAGATGCATAAAAACCTTCCAACGAGGAAGAGTTTTAAAAAAGCCATGCTTGTAATCTTTGATGTTGGTGAATAGGAAGAGTTTAAAAAATAACTTAACAAAACACAAAAATAAATATACAACCTTTTACAGCGCTCATCTAAACAAGCGCTGTAAAAGACATTCATATAACATATAATTAAACAAGGAGGTCTATTACAACGCTTGTTTAAATAGTCCTTTTACAGCACTTATTTGAAAGAAGCGCTGTAAAAGACTTTAAAAAAACATTATGTAACATTCTCAATCAATGAGGTTTTTACAGCACTTACTTTGGAAAAGCACTGTAAAAGAGCATTTAAAAAAATTAAATAAGGACGCCTTTTAGAGCACTCTATGAAAAAGCGCTGTAAAATGGTTATAAAAAAGCGCTGTAAAAGGGTTATATATATATATCAATAACCGCTTCAGTTTCCTCTTCATTACGTAAACTACACTATCAGAGCAACCTTCATCGTTCTTCTCTTCTTTTGCAAACCCTATAATCTCGTCCATTACGAACTGTATTTCCACGATCATCTCGTTCATTTCGAACCTTATTTCCATCAAAGATCATCTCTCCCATTGCTACCAATATATTTTCATTGAAATACGTAACCCTCATTACGTATTTCTTCAAACCGTTTTTCTGTGAACCTTAGTTCTGTGATCTTTCTGCGTTCGCTCTTTTCTTCGCATTTCATCTTTCTTCGAACCATTATTCAGGTATTGATGTTATTAGGTTTTTGTAATCATTAATATGCATGTTGAGCTTGTTTAAAATATATATACTGATACGTGTTGAGCTTGTTTAGAATAATGCATGATGCATGTTGAGCTTGTTGATGTTACACTAAACTGCATGTTGAACTTGTTGTAGTTAAATGGATACAGACAAAGATTTAGAATGTCAAAATGAAGAAGTTGGCACCACTAAGACTTATGAAAATGAAGTCAAACGTGGTGCAACTATAATGCAAAACGTGATTAAAGCAAGGAGCAATGGCACCAAGTTTGAGGTTATACTATACTATACTCTGTTTGATGTGTATTTTTTTTTAGCTTTTTTTAATAGCATGTACTTACTATATGAGTTTATTAGGTTGGCTGGAATGAGAGTGGTCAACCAATTGACCCTAACAGCTCAATGTTTGTAAGTTACATTGGGGCTGTTGTTCGACAAAATATCCCAATTACGATTGATGATTGGAGAGATAAGGCGTTGAAGGATGTCAAAGATATACTATGGAATGACATTCAAGTAAGTTTTTTGATTCACTCTTTTGTTATTAATAAATTTTTTTTTCATTGAAATACTTTACTTAGTCAAACTATATCTTTATTTCGATTGCAGGCTACTTTTGTTCTTGATGAGGTGAGAAAGAGTTATGTATTGAGAGTTGCTGGGAAAATCCACCGTGGATTTAGATCTCACCTCTCTAATTTCTATCTAAAAGATAGAGAAGGAAATACAAATGCTGAAGCTCCAAAAATATATAAACATTATATATCAAATGATGAATGAAGTGCATTTGTATCCAAACGTTCGGACCCCGCATTTGTCGTAAGTATTTAATTTATTAGCATTTGTGTTTTATTATTCATATTCGTAGCGTATTTTAAATTTTTACACAATTACTATTTTTTTATATAGAATATTAGTAAGGCAAATCGCAAAAGGGCAAGAAATCCAACCCACCCATACAAAAAATCACGTATGGGATATGCACGTCTCGAGCAAAGACTTGTAAGTAATTAAATATCACTTTTATATGATGAGGGAATTTGTATTATAAACTATATTGTGTAACTAATTTGTATTATTTTGTTTATGATATTAACGAATAGCGACAAGACACCCAATCCGATCAACCATTGGGTCGTCATATATTGTGGAAGGAAGCTCGTGTAAATAAAGACGGGGTGGTTGATAATGAAAATGTCATAAAAGTAGTAGAACTTTGTGTAAGTACATAATCACTTGAATACTTTTTAATATTGTATTTTAAAAATGCTATTGAACTTATCTTTTTAATGTTACATGTATTTTAGGAGACTATCGAACAAAGTTCTGAAAATGAAGAGGGCAGCAAGGCTAGTTGCAGGGACATTCTGGGCAAAGTTTTTAATGTCCTTGAGTATTCCGGCCGAGTTAGGGGGAAAGGATTTGGCGTAACTCCCAAAGGCTTTTTTCCTCAAGAGAAGCGCCAAAAACCTTCCAACGAGGAAGTATTAGAGAAGCTCTGAATCATATCAGAACAAGTGGCACTCTTGGTGAATACGAATAAAGACAAGCAACTTCCAGAACAACTCCGATGTGAAATACAAATGGAGAGTGAAACCGCTAGTTGCAATGTCGGTTTGAAGAGTATTCTCGAGGTAGTTAATTACTTACTTTAATTACTTATGCATTAAATAATATTATATATTAACTGTACTTATGTTTTAACTATTGATTTAGAGTGTCAATTCATGCTTCCTATACTTGTCTTCACCTACTCACCGGAAGGTGGGAAAAGGAAAATTGTACAATACTTTGGGAGAAGTATTGTACAATACTTCGATCCCTGCGGGCCATGTCAAAGTATCGCCCACTGTTGCCTTCGAACCAACTGCACCGTTGCCGATACCGGACAACGACGGAGATAAGCAGACATTGGGCGACACTATTGGTAGTTACGTGGCATGGCCCACAAACCTTGTTGCCCTCGATACAATGCCTCACAGAAACGAGGAAGTCACATCTCCCGAAAAGGTTTGTCACATTTATTGCATAAGGTTTTGTCAATTTTTTCAGATTCAATAAACTAACATTTAACCTCATTTTTGTAGATCCAAACCCGCATATCCAAAAAAAAGGCAGAAAACCTCAAAAAATGGAGGTTAATAAAGCTGCCAAACCACAAAGACTGCCAGGTAATAAAGCAGCTGTTACCAAACTTGCAGCAAGAAAAAAACTGGATCGGGGAAAATCGGTCGCCGCTGCTGCTCCTAAATTGAGTTAGCCATGCCTTGGTAAATACGGGGCGTGTCTTGACATCCAAGTAAAAAAGAACATGGACAGCAGCGACGATCCGCGCATCATACCCATGAATAAAGATATAGTCGGAGATGAGTATGATGAATTTATCGAAAAGGAGCACATATACGAACTTCTCGAACATAAGGAGCTCAGTGTTACTGTAATGAGCTTGTACATAAGGTAAAAAATACTTTTAATTTAATTGCACTTGTTGGTAATTAATTAAATGTATTGGTAATTAATCTAGTTTAAAATTTTCATTGAAGATTTTTGTACGAGAAGGTCGTGTGCACGATGAAATTGTCAAATAAATACTCATTCTTGTCTTCGCACAAGATATCGATGTGGAAACTCGACCCAGACAATGTAAAGAAATATATTGTAGATATGTTATTAGCAAATAAAGAAAAGGATAAATTGTTCTTCGCACCATATAATTCAGGGTACAAAATTTTATCTTTCTTAATTGATGACAATTTAATTTATTAGTTGTGTATAAACAAAATTGCTTAACCAATTTTTGTTGTTGTAGGGCACATTGGGTGCTATTTGCAATCAATGGGGTCTCTGAAGTTATATACTATTTGGATCCCGTGCATGGCGATTACAACAATCACTCCGAAGTAAAGAGTATGCTCGACACGTAAGTAATATTCATTTATTTCTTACATATATATATAATGTGTTTGTTCATGCTATAATAATCACATTTATTCATTCGATAGTGCTTTAAAAGTTTATCGAGCTCAAAGAGGTGCTATATTGTCGAAGCAAAAGTCTAATAACATTACATGGATCCCAATAAAGTGTCCTCGTCAAACAAACAACATCGACTGTGGGTACTACGTATTGAGATTCATGAAGGAGATTGTTGTCAAGAATAAAACTATTATCCCAGAAACGGTACGGTATTTTCATTAAATGATTTCCATATATAAATTATCTATATATTTGATACTAACTTAATATAATATGTTCAATTTTTATATTGTAGTGGTTTGACAATTCCAGTCCATCATATTCTGAGCAAGATCTGATGGAATTAAAGGAAGAATGGTGTCAGTATGTGCTTGAAATGAAAATTATTTGATTTTCTGAGAAATAGCATGCTGCTGGGCAAGGGATCTGAATATTATATGGTAGCTAGTGCATATTATGTATATTTTTTTAGTTATTATATGTATATGATCATAGGACAATATATAAACATGCATATGAATATGTTGTAAATTAGGTTCAATGTATATGTAGTTACTTATGTTGTAAAATACTGTGTTACATGGTAATATATACAGGGTTACATATTGCGTGAACTGCTTGTGAATTGCTTAGAGTAAATTACTGATTCTGGTTACAGGATAATATATGTTGTAAATTAGGTTGTGTTCTGTTGTCTGATTCAAAATTATTTTGGATAAAAGAATAAAAGACAACGCTTTATAAAAACAAATGTCATAAAAAGCTAAAAAGCGCTTTTCAAATATATATAGGGCATTAAAAAAAAAAAACACCTTTTTACAGCACTTTTTTGAAAAAGCGCTGTAAAATGTGCATTGGGTGTACCTTTTTACAGCGCTTTTTCCAAAAAGCGCTCTAAAAAGTACACCAAATTATGAATTTTGAGTATGCCTATTACAGCGCTTTTTACAAAAAAGCGTTGTAAAAAGGTACACCAAAATTTGAATTATGGGTATGCCTATTACAGCGCTTTTTACAAAAAAACGTTGTAAAAAGGTACACCAAAATATGAATTATGGATATGCCTATTACAACGCTTTTTACAAAAAGCGCTCTAAAAGGTGCATAACAAGCGCACGTTATATTTACATGATTTATAGCGCTTTTTTAAAAGCGCTGTTGTATCTTTTACAGCGCTTGTTTCCACAGCGCTTATTTTTTTGAAAAAGCGCTGTAAAAGGTTTAAAAAAAGCGCTGTAAAAGGCTATTTTTGACGTAGTGAATTATGCAAGCATGAACCCTAAAGGAGAGGGCGAAAGAAAAAACATGGGAAAAATTGTTTTCAAAACTCATCAACTTTGAAAGTGCATATTTTTTTTATCCTAACAACCATATAATAATGCAAACATGAAGTCAACGAAAATAACTTTTATTTTACGGTATGTCAAGGAAAATTATAATAATATTAGATTTAATTATTGAGTTATTCATATTTCATTCCAATAAGTACTTTATTTAACCTACAATATTTTCTTTGGTGAATTTTAGGTTGTTACTGAAAAATTGTAAATAAGTTATTCATAACCAAAAATCTAACTACGAGTATTAATTTTAGAGTTGTCTCAAATATTTTAGAAGTCATATTCTATTCTTAAAAGTTGGATACTTAATAAAAATAAAATATAATTTTAAAAAGTTAAATAGGATAAAATAAATTTTAATGTTATAAAATTTTATTTTAATATTTATCATTTTTTTTTCCAACTTTGTAGTGTCTATTTTGAAAAGTGTTTTTATTTAAAGATAACTTTAGTCCATAAAAAAGTCTCTAAAATTAAAATAAAGATTAAATGTGAATAAAAGTATTTTAAAGATTAAACTTAAAATGTTGTAATTTTGTAAGGATTGAAAATCTATTTAACAAAAAAAAATCACTCTTATATTATAAAAAATAAAAAAGTTTGAGGCTCTTATCATACATATGTTATTGGGTTGCTTGTAGAATCCAATAACCGATCATAATTCTATTGACTTAAAAAAAAGAAAAAGTTTGATATAATTAGTAGAGTTCAACCGACTAATTATAATTAATTGTTTATTATTTATTTACAATTTTACCTACAATTTTTTAATATCCACATTTTTCAAAAGACAACCTAGATGTTACCATTTTCTTTTGGCTGATGTACAAAATTAATCTTGAGTGCAGATTTCATCTTGACACATGATTAGCAAACATAATTGGTCAATTTTAGCGAAATAAATAGTTTTTCCTAACAACCATAATGTGAACAGTTGCATATATATATATGCACTATGACTATGTATAATAATAAATGAAAATATATAATTATGCTGAGAATGCATTACATTTATTATGCATATATTTAGACAATTGAATCCAGGGTCACTTTACCGAAATAAAATATTATTTTGATAAAGATATCTAGAGTTTGTTTGATTGTGTTTTATTTTTTAGTTTTTAAGAATTATTTTATAAATAAATTTTAGAAAATTGTTTTTAAAAGAAATTTTAAAAAAAAATTATTTTGCAACTCTAATTTTAAAATAGTTTTTGACTTCATAGTTAAAAAAAACTGAAAAATAAAATGTAAAACATCATCTATCTATTTTGCTTTTTTAATTTTTAAAATTATAATATTTAAAATAGTTTTCCAAAACAATTTTTAAAGTAAATAATTTAAACAAATTTTATAATTTTAAAATTTTAAAATACTAAAATAAAGTTTTGGGATGTGAATCGAACAAGTCCTTAATCTTAAAATTTATATGTGAATATTTATAAAATAATATTTATATTTAATGCGTTAAATATGACTTTATATAATTCTAGACTAATTAGTAATTTTAATAAGATAATTTTATTTTCTCAATTAGGAACATTTTTAAAAAATACTTAATATTTTTTATATACTTTAACGATGAAATCGTAGAAAAAATGATGGAAAATAAATAATGGTTTATTTCATGGTCAACTTCATCCTTTGATAGTTATTTACGGATACCATTCTTTTACATAGTTTCTTAATGTACGATGTTAACGAAATATCGCCCACATAAGCAGAGGATGTCATATATATATATATATATGTATTGGAACTTCATTGAAGGCTTCATTCTAATTTAAAAATTTGAACTTTTAATAAAAAAATGTAAATTTAATAATAATAATAATAATAAATTATTTTAAAATATTAAATTTTTATTCAATTAAACATACAAAAATTAAAAATCACTTTATTTAAATTTATCAAAATAGATAGATTTAAATACACTTCTTCATTTAAAAAAGAAAATTAATTCTCTTATTTCTAAAACCATCTTTTTGGTCTCCAATTAAGTAGTTTCTAGATTTTTTGGTTTCTGTTATTTTTATTTTTAATTACGTGACACATTTATTAACGACGTGAAACTTGTAATTTTGATAAAATAATTTGTATGTCATTAATATTATAATTTATTTTATTTAT